>JANHFX010011356.1:0-13015 GCA_027560015.1 Chloroceryle amazona
GTGGGGCTGGGAGGGGTCCCCACGTTCACCCCCCTCTGGCTGGAGGTGTGAGCACACCGCGGCTACTGCCGAGGTAAGCCGGGAGGATCCTGGCGGGCGGCACAATCTCGCACCTCAGAGGAGGAGCCGATAAGGCAGGGTGTCGGTGCTTCCCCACCCACTCAAACCCGAGCAGAGCCCAACAGAAAACCCTAAAGGTGTGGGAGGGGGCGAGTTATCTTCTCGTCTTCTTTGGTTCCTGCTTGCTAGATCTTGGCCTTGAGACCTCAGCTTCTGTCCTCTGCCAGTATTTGCCCCCGTCCTTTACCGGGGGGAGCTCAGGGAGGTGGTGGGCATGAGGTGAAAGCCAACATGTAGCCTGAAAGCAGAGCGTGAAGCTGAGCGTTCCCCCTTGGGCAGAGTAGTGCAGGCCTGTGGCTCAGGTGCCCTTACCAGGAGGGACCCCAATACCCGGTGGACGAGAGCAGGTGGTTCACAGTCCCCAACCACCGAGGCTGCCAGCCACAGGCTCTTGCTTCCAGGTGTGATGTTGCCAATGCTGAGCAGGGTGTATCGAGCTGAGCGGTTATAGAGATGCTTGAGGGTTTAAAGCTTCCAGTTACGAAAGTCATTTGGGTTTTAAGAGCTTGATGCAACCATTTGTTGTCTAAATGCAATAAAAGGAAATCTCTGCCTTGGGTGCATAGCTGAAGTAAAATAATGAGGTTTTACAACTGAGACGGTGCCTCAGGATAGACCACAGAGGGCTGGGCATTTCTGTTGGGTCCCTGTAGCCCTGGCCTTACAGATAGCATATGTAGGCAGTGCCACTGTAAAGGTGCTTGAAAGACGGGCTTGGATTTTGCACCAGAACCGTTCCAGGCAGAGTCTGTATTCAGAGACCTCTGCAATGGTGTCTGCCTTAGTGAGATCCAGGTTTTCCAGAGAGGTCCTTTGCCTTGAAACATTTGCTTAAATGGGTACCGCTCTTTCTGCAGAAGTTTTCCATCTTGTTCTGTCATTCCACATGCATGTCTGAGGCTTTGCATTTACCTTTTTTCTTTTTTAGGATTTGATAATGGGGTTGTTTTTAACATCTGTTTGTCCTGGAATCAGGTTGTCTTTGTCAGTCTTTATACCCAAGGTTGATGTTTTGACCAAGCGACTGCTTTTATAATATTAAAATATTTCATAATAGGAATTGCCTCTGTGCATGTGCCTCACTTAAACCGTCTTCATATGCTGAAGTGCAAAATATTTTAATTAGATTTGCTTTAGATCTCTTTTCTGAAATTAAACATTTTTTTCCTGCCATTTTAACAAATGCTTTCTGGAAAGCATTAAGGAACCTTTACTTTGCTTCCCCAGCAAATGGTATAAGGAAGAGGGAAATTGGAAACAAAAAAAATATTTCTATATTACACATGAAGAATTCCTTCCTAAAATTACAGGTAGATTTATTTATTTATGCAGCTTAAAAGGAAATATTCTTTAGTGATGCTCTAGTGATGTCATGGTTGCTTAGCATGTTGCTTCTGCTGCTCACGTGAATCCTACTCACTGGGTTAGGAAATGCATTGGCCAAAAGTTCTCATAATTAGCGACACTGTCATATTCTTCAGTAGCTGCTTTTCCATTTAATCTCTTTCCATTAATTGTCTGACGTCAGTAGATAAATGTAACCGACAGTAACTATTCTTATGAATTTGCGTGAATGTTCCCAATTTATAAAGCAGGATTTAGCACACTGAGGTTATCAGAATTTCTGTTGCCTGTTCTGCTTGCTGCTCTACCTCCAGGTTTACAAGTGAGAGTCTTTTGCCACCTAACTGAAATCGAGTTGTGAAGACATTGGCATTATACAAGCTGCTCCTCAGGAGGTTAAGTGACAAAAAAAATATGTTGCCTGACAGCTTGCATGGGTTGTTTTTTGGTTGGTTTGTTTGTGGGATTTTTTTTGTGTTTGTTTGTTTTTTAAGGAAAGAAAACCAAGCCCTGGGTAATGTAATGCTGTATAGGTTCTTAATTTTGTTAATCTTCTTTGTGTTTTGTTTTTTAGTGGAAACCCCCAAATATTTGTTTCTTCATCGTTTAGTTTTCAAGCAAAATCTAAAGTGGTGGGGGTTTTGTTTGTGTTTTTTTGGTTTGTTTTGTTTTGTTTGTTTCCTGAAGAAATTAACATCATTTGATATTTAAAAAGGACTTTGCAATGTGGGAAGGGGAACTAAGCCTTTACTTTGTTCCTGGTATAAACTTCTGGTCCCTCTTCCCCTGTCAGAGGTTTTGCATTTGGAGGGTCCCTTTTGCACTTCCTATTTGAAATGGTGCCGTGTTGGGATGGGTGGCTGAGTGGGTGAGCAGGGCAGGGAGATGCTGTGGGTTCTGCCGTGTCATCAGGATCCTTGGCAGGCAAGTGGACGAATCAGAAGAATAAAAAAGGAGCTTCTCCCTTGCTTCCCCATTTGTCTTTTGTTTGATTAATGGGAAGCAGACAATTTTGAGACTCGCATTCTATTCAAATGCCTTTTTGAGGGGGAAAGAAGTGATCTGCTCCCGTGCTGACAAGTTTTTGATGTTTTATTTTGTTTTTTCCCCCATGAGCTCTTTTTCACAGTTGAAAGTGATGTTTCTCGGTCAGTTTAAATTGATCAGTGTTTAATTGTAATGGCAAACTTACAAGAAGTATAGGTAGCCTTTGAGGGCTTTTAATGACTTTCTCTTTGCATGTGTTTAATGAACAGTAAACAGTAACAAACGTTTTGGTTTATAAGTTGTATGAAGAAAAGGTATGATAATTTCTTTAACTGGCAGGTTTTCTCCAATACAATTCTTAGCAAAAGAGTTCAAGTTTATCGTAACTTCATGTAGCTGCTTCATGAATTGGCAGCTGTGTTTCTGAGCAGAATATTTTTTTTTTCTGTGACTTGGTAAAATAATTAACAGAAGCTGTTAGGTGTGGAGACTTGGTCAATAAATTAGTTTATGAGATCACAGGCTCTCTCAGGAGGTCTCTGGTCCAATTCCCCGTCCAAAGCAGGGCCAGCTCTGGGATCAGATCAGCTTGCTCAGGGCTTTCTGTGTTCGAGTCTTGAAAAGGAAGCTCCAAGGACAGAACCCGTGCAACCTCACTGGTCAGCTTGCTCCATCCACAGTGTGGTTAGTTCACCTCTGCATTGAAACATGTCTCCAAGCTGTTACTTGTTTATTTTTAAGGCTGTGTCTCCACATTTAATTTCCATCCTTAATCCTGAATACTCTGAATATTTTGACATCTGTCATATCTTTCAAAAATGTATATAATAACCAGGAGCTGAAAAAAATGTATCTGAGTTTAATAAAAAACCAAAACCACTTATATCTGTCAAATGTCTGTGTATATGTATACACACATTGCATTAGTCACCTCATGTGTCAATATGATGTGTGCAAATATGTTTGCATATTTTATGTATGACATTAAAATCACCATATGCGTACATCTGTGTATATACATTCTATTAGTGTATAATCTAGTTACATACCTCCTTATACCCAGGCAGTGAAGAGACAGAGTTCTAGACTGCTACCGGTACAAAAATATGATTGGTTTTATACATGGTAATAGGTTCATTGGAGTTGTTAGGTGAACTGTCTGTGTGGTTTTAACACGTAACTCTAAAGCTGTGTGTTATTGGATTTGAATTTGGGGGATTTAAAAAAAATCCCGTGGTGTAAGAAGATTAAAAGTAAAGCAAATTGAAAAAATACCAAATGACTTTCTGTAAGCTTGGTTAACTCTTAGAGCGTGCTCTTGCGATGAGAGTTTACAGCATTTGATGCCAGGCTGAGAATGGCCAAAACCAGTTTTGATAACGAGATTGAGCCTGGAATAATTCAGAGACAAAGGACTCCTCTTAAGAGAAGGTAAAACTGACCTTTTTCTTTTTTTTTTCAAACTGAATGCAGTTGGTCTGATGAGCCCTTGTTCTCACAACCTGATCTGAAATCTGCCCTCCTTTCCTGACTCTCCTTCAAAATACCTACAGTTGAGGTTTTGAAAACACATTTTCTTTCCCTTTGGGTGATACCAACCATAAGAGAATATCAGCCAGTAACAGCTGGTGTGTGGTTATGAGTCTTCAGCCCTAAATAGGTCACTTTTCACTTTATTATAATGTGACATTGATTCTGAAACTGGAGTATTTGTCTTCTTTTTTTTATTAATTTTGATTAAAAAAATAAAAACCCACAACCCTTTAGAGAGCTACTTGATTATGAAATCTTGTACTCTGCTGTAGATTCCGAAAGCACTAGGGATGTCTCCAGTTACCAAAAATACGTACCTTGCCTTGTGAGAAATTGGTCATGTAATAAAGGCAAAACAAAATAAATGGGAATAATGACTGTTCAAGGGCATCAATTTGAATGTCAGCAAATTAGTATGTCTCTCTATATATGAGTGTTTATTAAAAAAAAAAAAGTAACAAACCACCCACTTCAAACTCCTTGCTATATGGAGGATATAGGGTTATTTTGATACTGAGCTTTGTATCAGAGCAAATATTTGACAACGGTTCAAGTAATTACGAAACAAAATGTTACATGATGGAAATAAGGAGCAGCAGCAGCACACTCCACAGTGTGTAACCCATGCCACCACGGTTAAACACTGCTGTGTAGCTGGCAACTGACCCGCTGAAAGCTGCTCTTCCTGCTTACACCAGTGGCCACCACTTTTGTTAGTTCAGCCTTTTCAGTGCTTTTTGACCTCTATCTGGGCTGGTTTTATGATCCTAGGCTGTGTTGAAAGAGACGAGGTCTGCCTCTCTTGGTTGGTACCATCTTCTGGCAGATGCTTCAGAGACCTGAGTCAGAAAATGGCCACAAGCAGTCAAACGGGCCCAGCTAAAAGAGCCGGGTAGTTTCTTTGGGGAAACAGCACCAACCTCAGAAACCAGAATTGCTGAAGTTTGTCTAATGGTATTGAATTAAGGTGTTAGTCCCTTCTGTCTCCGGATGACCTGAAACAGGGTTTTTTCACAGATGACCCCCCCTCTTTGGTTCTTGATTGCCAAAAGTAAGTGTCAAGTCACTGCAAAAGGCACAAGTCCTCAAGAAGACGAGTTCAGGAATGGATCAGCAGGAACTGAAGGAAGTTACCCATTTTGGGCTAATCCAGATAGGATTTCTCTGTTCATTCTTTTATGATCTGTCTTCCCCTGGAGCGGAGCTTATCTATTCAATCACAGCAGATAACGTATGACAGGAATGGGGCAAAACTGGTTGTACCTGTTAGTAAAATAATTTAAAAATTGCTCCTTTTCAGAGGAGACTCCCAATGTGATCCAGTATGGCAGTTTGTTTGTGTGATTTACGTAAATTGGGAATTGCAATTAGTAAAACAAAGTACATGTCAAATAGGAGTTCAAGATGGGGGCAGGGGGGAGGGTGAGCAAATCCCTATATTGTTTGGGAACTGTATTACTCTGAGGTTTTTGAAACTATGAAACAGGACACTACACATACACAGCTGAAATTTAGGTAATACAGTTATTTTTTAATTTTCTTATGGGGAAGGTGAAATTTGCATCCTCATCCACCTGCAAAATTTAGAAGTAGTATCTAATGGGGACACACAGAAAAAAAAGGAGATGGGTCAGGACTTTGGAGTTATTTGCAGTCTCCTTGTCATGCTATCACGTAGTCTTTGTGCCTGCAGCAAACCTTCCCTTACCTTATCAGCACATTTTTAAGGTAGAGATAGCTCATTCTGAAGCTTGGACCCTGTAAAATTGATTTTTCTCTAAATTATGGTCTCTGCAAAGGGCTGATTATTTTTTCCACCCACCTGCTCTGTCAGATACCATGATACCGTTTTGAGACAAACAGCAAACTTGTTCTTCTCTCTGTGCTTAGTTATGTAAATTTATTTGTAACTGGAGTTTCGGGTCTGCAGTACTGAGCTGTTACTGTAGTTTTATTGCATTCTGCTTTCTTGTCATTTGAAAGATAACTTGAAAAACTACATCTATTCCCTGTCTTGCCTGAAAACATTGGGCGATAGATGATTTTTTTTTTTCATTGTATTGTTGAAGGTTTGATTCTGTTAATTTTCAGAGGTCCTCATAAAATATTCTGTGGCTCCTAGGTTTCCTAGGTGTTATCCCTGTAGATAACAGTGTTATCTACAGGAAGGGAAACTGAGAAAGAGAGGGAAACTGTTAATGCCACAGAAGACGGGGGCTTTAAAATGGCATTCACTGTTTTTGCTCCCCCCCCCCCCCCCAGCCTCCTTTATAGCTATTGTCACTTTAAATGTAGTAAATGTTGCTTGATTGTAGTTTAATCGTTGAGTACTTACAGTACGGAAATGAGAGTGTTTTGTGCATGCATAGCATTAGTAAGTATGTAGACCTGTAGCATATGTTAAGATGTTGGGTTGTTTTGAAGCTTGTTTAATACTCTTCTGTAATTCTGCTACGTGTGCCTCATCTTTTAGAATTAGAATTTCATCACTGTTCCCTTTTGCTAGTTCTATCTTGGTTCCATTAAGTCTTAGAAAGACAGCATTGACCTGAAGTTGCACTTCACAATAAACTTTTAACCCTGAGATTTTTGGAACTCCAGCTTGTCCTTTTTTTCTGTGTTGCTGAGCTCCTTGAACTTCATTTCAATCAATTTGCAAATGAGAACTTGTCTGTAATCCCAGCATCTGGAAGAATATGATTTACCATGAGAACATCACCTTTGCATCATTTTAAAAGAACCCAAACCAAACATCCCCCTAAACTTGGAATTTATTGCTTAAATTTTGCACAGAGAGTGAAAAGAGGAGTTAGAAAGACTAAAAAAATCAAAGATCAAAAATAAGGGACCCAGAATACATGTGAATGAGGAAGTTTTGAAGACTTCTGCAGTTCCCCAAGGTAATGACCTGAATGGTGGCAGTCTCTTTCACTTTTGTTTAGATTAATTTCTACTTTGGCATTGTCTGCTTTGGTTTCTCATAGTGGTAATTTAAGTTGTGGGGATTTTTTTTCTTTTTTTCTTTTTCTTGCTAAACTTCACGCCTGAAAAGCCAGTTTTCCCTCTTCCACATGCAGAATATTTTCTTCATAATTGTGATCTCATTTCTGAGCCGTTGAGGTGAAGTGTTTCACCTTTTACTGCTAGGCTGTCAGGTCTGCTTGAATCCAGGCCTGGGTGACATCTCTGGTGAAAATGAGCACTTGCATGGTTGGGTTGCAAATTGGTTTGATTTGGTGAATGGCCAAGATGAGGTGGGTTGGTGGGGAGAGGGGCGGGTGTCCATAGTGGGGGGTTCCTGCTGTATGGCTGGGGAGGGAGGGTTATGGTAGTGATCTGTGTTGGCACTGTGCACTGAACTGATGGTTTGCCATGGCCAACAGGCTTCATTAAGTCCCAGCTCCGATTATAGGGGAGGCTTCCCTTTGGGCAGAGGAGCTAAGGCCTTTCTGAAGGTGTTTGCAGGAAAATCTTGTGAACCGCTGAGTTTAAAGAGAAAATGTAATTGTGATAGCAGGGTAAAATCAAAGCATTTTACTTTGAAATTGCAATCTATTTCTGAAAATGTATTTAAATGATACTTTGGATTTGTCAAACAGCTTTACATTGATTAATAATCTTAACAAAACTTCTGTGAGAAATTGGCAAAACTACTGATGGTGAAGACCCAGGCTCTGGAAACTGAGGCTGACGTACATTGCTTGGCTCATCTGAACCTTGTGCCCTTTTGTTTGAGTGGGGCTTCATGTGCTTGACTATAAATGCATGCATAGGTGCTTGTAATGTATTTTAAGGAAGTTGTATCTCTTAACTGATTAGAGAAAGAAAGCTTTAATTAATCTGTCACTTAAAAGAAAACTTCTGAGTAACAAAAAACTGCTACCTACTCCTTTTGTAAGAAAAAAGACAAAATGTGACTTGCAGGGCAGTGTTGACTTAGAAGACTCAACAGGAATGAGTAGGAGTTCTGAGTTTTCTGTTGATGCTGTTCATCTGGTGTTTGATTTTTGAGGCTGATTGTTACGTAGCCTCCTCATTTTAAAGAGGTGTGTGGAGGCCTGGAGCTTGTGTGGAAAATAAGCTGTGGGAAGGATTAGCATTGGGTGAAGCCAGGGGCACCCACCTTGTGTTTCCCTCCCCGCCCCAGGCTCCTCCTCTTCCTGGACCACCCACCCCTTTGCTGGCCAACCACTGAGCAGTGGAGCTTCTCTGTGCAGCAAGTTCAGGTAAACTCAGCATGGGTTTGAGGTTACCTGGTTGAGTGCTAGATGTGGTTTGGCAAGCTGAGCCCATCCTCTCTGAGAAGTGCTCAGGGAAGAGAGGACTGGGACAGGAATTAGTGGCTCTGATGAATAAAGGTAATTAAAAAAAAAAATTTATTGCAGCTCTGGAGGTGAATCTGGATGAGAAAAACAATCTGTCGTTTATCAAAAGGGAGACTGAGCAGCGTCTTCCTTGCCTCCACGAAGAGGAAATACTGCTTAAGGAAAGGCATGCCAAGTGCAGCTGTCTGAAAGGCATTCACGTAGGAAACCAGAGATACGGTTTTGGTGTTGTCAAAACATAATCAAGCTTTAAACTTTGTGTTTTGAAACCTGTTAGGAGTTAGTGTTTTCTGTGACAAACTGCTTAGTATGGTTTGGGATTTCACAGATAAAAATGCATTAATATTTGCAGAACTGTTCAAGGAAACAGTAGAAAGTGTCTGTTCTTAGTATTAAATCTCAATAAAAAGTGAGTGATAAGTTTTCTGAACCCTCTAAAAGTTTTAGTTTTTTATCAGTTCTGCTGAAACAGAAGACCCTAGAGCTGTATACCAGCAGGCTGGGCTGGTTGGGATTAATTCTTATGCTGCCGAGTAGTGCTGAGCAAATGTGTGTTTTATCAGTTTACAGTTGTCTTTGCTCCTTGCATTCAGCCCAGTTCCATGATTCCAAAGCAGAAATTTTAATGAAAAAAAGAAACAGTTTTATCTTGAGTTGTAAATGGCATTTTCAGATCTTCTCTTTTTTTCAATGACAGAGCCTGCAAAAAAACCCAAAACAACAATAACAACAAGCAAGTAAACAAAAACAAAGTAAAAAAATAAAATAATAAAAACCAACAAACAAACAAACAAAAAACAAACAACCAAAAAAACCCAAACCCTTGGGAGGATGATCACTAAAATAATGTATCTTAGGAGTGATAACTCCCCAGCATTTCTGTAATAGCTGAGACTGGTGTAAAAGGCCACACGAGCCTTTGGGGAATGTTGTTTAAGCTGGAGCGCAGGCTTTGTTTATGTCCATTACTTACTGCTTTTTCATCACAGAGAATAATTTGGGTGAGGAAAATATTAAAAATCTGAGGAACTGGGCACATCAGAAATCTGCAAGTTAAATTTAAGTAGGGTACCCTTGCCTCAGTTGCCAGCAGCTCTCCCTGGAATTAGGCTTCTGGCAAGGTATGAAATTGTCCAGGGAGACGGAAGAAAACTGAAGTAATTGTGAGTCTCTTTGCTTACCTCACCACTCCATCAGAGTATCATTTGTTTTCTTCATAATGTGTGTCTGAAGTCTTAAGATTTGCTTTTAATTTTTGCCTTTACTTTGCCCTTTGCAGAACCATAGGTGTGGAGATATCTTCGATTCTCCCTCCTCTTCCTGAGCACTGTGGTTCTGGTGCTGTTCTTCTGCATCTCTCCTGCTTGTCTTGGCTGATGAGCGTTGTCCAGAGCTGTCCCTTCAGGGCTTGAGGGACTTTTGGGTGTCTTCCACACAAACAAAAATTCCTATTCTCATTTACTGTGCAATCAATAAACTCTTCTGTAATTCCTGTTAGATTTGTCTTCAGGTCAGTGCTGTTTCTGTCAGGTCTTCTTTGGTACTAACAGCTTATCTCTTAATAGTTTTAATTCTTGTTTCAGGAGAAACAATGCAGTTAAGGTTCATCTAGGAAAAAAATAAATCAACAAAATACAGCAAAAAAGACCACACCAGAGAAATACGCTTCTACCCTCTTCCCCGAGTTCTCACTCAGCTGTCTTTGAGAAACTGTTGTGGTTTAACCTATGTGGCATCACTGGCTTCTGAATTCAAAGGCTGCTTTTAATCATGTCAGCAGTCAAACTGCTGATCTCCTTGAAGGTGATCTGCAAGGAAAGAAAAATGGGAAGACCTTTATATGCTGTGTTGTGGTGTACATTGTGAAAAACAGACTGAATGTTTTTCCTGAGCTGATGGGAAGAGGCAATAAATAAACAACTTAATGTTGCTGGAAAACTACTGCACCTCTTGCAAGAATCAAGTGGAAGAGTATGGAGAAAGCCTTATGGTTACTAATTAATTTTTAAGTGGCTTAGCATTTCCTAATTAAAATGCCTGTAGATTTTGGTAACGCATACCTTGAAGATTAAAGCTTCTATTACTTTATTTGAATTAAAAGTATATGTCATAGTTTTCCTACTGAACCAGGTGGTATAGAAATCAAGAACTGACTGTTTTTTGAGTTAAAATGTTCAGAAAAGAAAGTGAGAGTATTTTTAGCCAACCATTCCCATGACTTCAATTACATGTCATAAAAAAGCACATAAACATTCCTTTGGGAAGTGTCTCTACATTTTCAGTCTTAAGTAGTCAAGTCGCTTTTGGCAGCTAATTTGGTACAGTACAGAGAACACTGAAGGTTTAGAATTGTGGTGCCAGGTCCCCCTCGTTATTTTGCTTGGGCTTTGAAAGGAGAACATGCATCTGGGGCAAGATGTTGGGATATGGTCCCTTTAAGTCCTTAAGAAGTGCTTTGCTATGTATGATTTCTACCTTTTCCTTTAGGAAACTGGGGAAGGCAGAGCTTTCTGTAAGACTTCCTTTAAAATAACGTTTATTGTTTCTAGAACTGTTCCTTTGGAGCCTTTGTTTGAATTGGAGGTGGGGAGGGGGTGGGTGTCACTAATTGCAAGTTAGGTATTTTGGCTACACCCTTATGTCTTTCAGAGTGTTTATCTCTGTAGTCAATAATTCTGAGTATCCAGAAGAGAAGATCTAAAGAGCGCAAAAGTGAAATAGGCATTGAGCTCCTACAGAGCAAATTTGAATGTGTTTTTAAATGTATTTCTACAAATCTGTGCTAGTGGTTTGGTGTAGTTTCCTTTATAAACATCCCCATACCCCATCTTTTCCTCTCAGACCTGAAATGATACTTTAAAAGTTTCTTAATTAAAAAAAAAACAACTAACCAAACCATGGTTTGGTGGGCTTCTTTCTGGGTGTTTTTGCTGGGTAGTGGTTGTTTTTTTTTTTGTCTGGGGTATTTTTTTGGGGGTGTTGTGTTGTTTGTTTGTTGGGGGGGGGGCTGTGTTACTTGTTTTGTTGCTGGGTTTATTGGTTTCTTTAACCAAGTCTTGGTAGGTCCCTCTCTGACTTTAAAAATATTCTTGGAAGCTTCCAAGACTGATTCTCCCATCTTTGTTGGATCACACGTATTGTATTAAAAAAAAAAAAAAAAGTGTTTCTGGTGCCCAGAATAGTGAAGGTTGTTGTTCTTTGTGTTTTTGGTCCCGGACAGATTTATGTACAGATTTATGTCTTGTTAGTTATGTGTAATGCCTAGATTTGGTTTAAGCATGCAAGCTAGATTCCCTTATAAGTAACAATCAAGTGCCCTCTAAACCAACAGCTGCCAAGTTAATTGCATGTGTTTCAGTATACCTTTTAAAAAAAAAACACCCCAAGAAACAGAAAGGACATAATGGCTTTGTTTTCAAAAGCAGCACACTGGTTATGGATTTGTGTTTGCAGAACAGGGTAAATAATGCCACTCTACAGCTTGCATTGTTTTGATTAGGTGTTCAGAAATGCTTATCGTAATTGCTGGATTGGCACTTGCAACAGGCAGCTGGAATTTTCTGAGAAATTGCTCACTTACAGCATACCACAGCATACCACAGGACTGTTGGGAAAATAAAATTTGTTTAGACATAGCTGAAAGTGCAATATTAATGCAGGAGAGCTTGTCATTTGGAATAAAAATGCTTCATGTCAGTGATGCTCTCCTGTCCCCTCAATCTTAAGTAAATTTTATATTTTGTAGTTGCAAGGTATTTTATGACTTGTGTGAAGAAATAGAATCATAGAATGTTATGGTTTGGAGGTACCTCTGGAGATCATTGAGTCCAATCCCACTGGCAACACAGGAACACCCAGGGCAGGCCACACAGGAACAGATCCAGGCAGGTCTTGAAAATCTCTACAGGAGGAGACTCCACAACTTCTCTGGGCACTGTTCCAGTGCTCTGTCACCCTCACAGTGAAGAAGTTTTTCCTCATGTTGAGGTGGAACTTCTTGTGTTTCACCTTGCTGCCATTACCTCTCATCCTATCACAGGGCACCACTGAAAAGAGACTGGACCCTTCTACTTGACACCCACCCTTCAGATATTTGTAAACATTCATAAGATCCCCAGTAGGCTGGTTTAATTTTGTAGACATTGGTACAGATTACATTTGTTATGCAGTTTTATTTCTTTTTTAATATAAATGCATGGTTTTATGTAATGATGGTTGTTTTGTTTGTGTTTTTTCCCCAGATAGATTGTAGATCCATGTACATAAATCTTTAACACCCCCCCACCCCACCCCCCTTTAGTAGATCGAGTTATCTGCAGAACTAATTGTGAGTTAGAGAAGGGATTTGATTGCCTGAAATAGTTTGAAATATGTAGCCCAGCTGTACTTGAAGGTACACATACAAGAAATATTTTGCTAATGCTGTGTTAGGAGACACACCCATGTCTCAGGGTGGATTTCTCTCTCTTCTCAATTCTTAATGATGGGAGGAGATGGGAAAGATGCATTAAAATTATACTCTTTGCTTGCAATAATTATTGCTAGGAAAGATGATCCTCAGTACATGCCTGTGTTGGCTTTGATGATGGAAAGTCTTACTAACTCCTGTTCAGTCTGCTTGATGTGTCCTCTGTGCCATCACTGCTACACCTGCCACCTCTGCTTCTTGGTCTCTGCCTACTTTCTTCAGTCCTCGTTCTCAAAGT
>JANHFX010011356.1:13115-44471 GCA_027560015.1 Chloroceryle amazona
CTTCCAGAAGCGACCGTTGTCTTCCAGAAGCGACCGTTGTCTTCCAGAAGCGACCGTTGTCTTCCAGAAGCGACCGTTGTCTTCCAGAAGCGACCGTCGTGAGCCCTCTGCAGGGGTGGCGTTTCTGCCATCCTGCTTTAATTTTTGGGTTGCAATAGCATGTGGGTGTTCTTGACTTGAATTGTTGTTTTCTCTTCCCCGCGTGCGAGTACATACAGTTCCCACACATACACTTTTTCTGAGGAAACAATTTTAACGAAATTTAGCTCTGAAGATCATGTTCTTCTGAAGTGGGGGTGAGCAAGTGCTTACTGATTCCCTTTTCTTGGGGAAGTGATGCTGGACTAAACAGTAGGTTCTGGCAAGGCAGTTCCCCTATTAGCTGCATCTTCTTTTCAGCTTTGCTCATATCATGGGGAGAGGTTTTTTTTTTGCCCCCAACAAATACCAGTTTTGAATAAGTTAATTCTAGAAGGTAGTGGCTGCCGTTTTGCCAGCAGGTCTGATAGGTCCTAGGCAAAAGTGAAGAAGAAAGAGCAGCTTCCATAAGCCTAGCTCTGCTGGATGTGCATTTCATGCACCTATTTTTACAGCATTGTGGGAGATGGTGGTTGTGCTGAGCTGTGTCTGGCTATGTGGCACGTGCTGCTATCAATTGATAACCCCCCCTTGAAAAGACATTAAGCCTTGAAGAGGAAAATATGACAGTGAGCATAGAGGATGGAGCAGATTTATGTTGTGGTATGGGGTGGGTTTGGTGCAGTCTTTTAGTTTCAAGAAATTCAATGAGTCCGATCCTGGTGTTACCTTTTGATTGAAGTTGATGGCTTTGTGCTGTGCCTGTGTTAGCATTTGCGTTCAAATTACAAGTGTGCGCAAAGAGAAGGTGCTCATGGGCTGACTTTCAGGGCTCATCACTGTGCAGCAGGTGGCCTTGGGGCATGTGGACTGGCTTATTCCATGGTGGAACCCAACCAGAAGATGTTCTGCCTGAAATATGCTGGCCCCTGAAAGACACTCGCAACGCATGATTGGACTGTTATTGGAAGTGAAATGCAACAAGGACTGGTGGAAACACAGACTGCTTGGCAGGTCCTCTCCATGTCTAATGTTGTAGCCCCAGAGGTGGTGGGAGGGACAGTGTCTTCCAGATGTGACAGCTTGTGGGGGCACTTGCTTTTTCTGAGGTAGCGTAGGCACTGAACCATCATCAGAAAGGAAACAGTGCACACTGAAAAGAAATATGTATCAAACTACTTTTGAAATTTCCTTGTGACTGGTTGGTGTAATGCAAGGACTTAACTGCCTCTCCTCTCTCCCAGTGTCGCCTGTCTAATAAAGGCACAGGGGCTGCTGTGTCCAGAAGCTGCAGTTACACACCACTGTCCTTCTGTTAAGGCCCCATCTGAAGGGGATGGAGGATATGGTCTTCAATAGTGTTGCAAAGAGAAAAGTTCAGCTTGAAGATAATGTGTTATTTTTTTCACCTTTCCCCCTCTCTATAGGGGTAAAAAAGGTATGTGGTCAGTTGGAAAAGAGCAATTAAAGCAATCTCTATGTTTTACAAAGCACTTGGTGACTCCTTCATGTAATCTACAAGCACATTCCTCTGAGGGTATGGTCACATCCGCTGTTGTGAATGGATTGGCACTGAGGAAATGTGCTGAGTGGGTGTGTGGCTGTGAGCCAGGCTCCTCAAGCATCCCTTCCTAACCTCAAGGGGTTCGTTGTTGTGTTCGTCACTTAAAGAAGCAGTACAAGAGTCTTCTGCCTCCTCTGGGGTAGCTGCTGCTTTCCTTTTTGTCTGCAAAGCAGATGTTTTGAGAATATTTTGATGTGGTTTGTGCATTATGTTTGGATGTGGGGTCAAGCTGGCAAAGCTTGATGATGCCTAACCTGTATGTATACAGGTGCGGTTTTAGTGGTTTGTTTTTTCTAACTACTGACTATTTGGAATCTCTAATGAAATTCAGAGAAATTATCACTCTTTTTTTTTTTTTTAAAAAATCCTTGCCAAGTCATCATCTGTGCTGTTAACTATTTGGTGAAGATATTAACAGCTTACTAGATGTGAAAATATGAAATAAGATGACCCTTGCTAAAAGGAGTAATGACCACAGGGTGGAAATACAATGGCTATTATAGGTAAGATCCAAGCAGTCTGAAACGGCACTGCAGGCTGTTGGGATTGCAGTGTTTGTGCTTGTGTGTTGGGGTGTACACGTTCCAAAGATAACTATTGCTAATCATGGCTGGCTGTAGTGTGCATGTTTGAGGAGAGAGTCAGATGGACGAGGCTCATTAGTATCTCTGAATTTGTGTTTGCTTGCTTGCGTGGAAAATGTATGCTTAGGGTTATCTTGCATCCTTCCTCCTCCCAGTAAATAGTGCATTAAATTCATTCTGCTAATATTATCCTGAAGATTACCTCTAGAGTAATCAAATGAAAGGTGGAGTGTAGCAGTTAGGATAATACTGAACTGTGACTTTTTTTTTTGCTTGGACATTTTGTGTCTGCACAAGCAAATGTAATGTCAGCTCCACAGCACTGGGCAAAATAATAAGAAGAGCATCTGTGCATGTGTGGGGTTGAACACTCCCAACAAATAAAAACATGTCTAGAAGATGAAAATGTTACCCATCTGGAGAAAAGAAACAAATCATAGAATGGTTCAGGTTGGAAGAGACCTTGAAGATCATTTAGTTCCAACTTCCCTGCATGGGACAGGGGCACCTTCCACTAGACCAGCTTGCTCAAAGCCCCATCCAACCTGACCTTAAACAGATCCACTGATGGAGCATCCACAGCTTCCCTGGGCAACCTGTTCCAGTGTTTCACCACCCTCATAATGAAGACCATCTTCCTAATCTCAAATATAAATACCCCTCTCAGTTCGAAGCCATTACTGCTTGTCCTATCGCTACAGCCCCCGAATAAACCACCCTTACTATATTTTTCTAGGTCTGTAGCTTTCCAAGAGTGTATCTGTATTTTTGTGCTCTTCTGCTGAAAGTTGTGATTCTGGGAAGTTACTTTATTACCCAGTACTATGGTGTTATGTCTTCTTCACTGAGTACCTGAATTATTTTTCATCTTTCATCTTTTGCTTCTTCCTAAGAACAACATGCTTAGGTTTAGCAGCACAACTCAATTGTTACGTTTGAGTTGAAGTACTTCCTAATTATCTTTTATTAATGTTGCTCATTTATAATTAATTCATGGTCAGATAGTCAGGTGGCTTGCAGAAAATATTATGATAATTCTCTACCATCACATATTTTTCAGAGTTTTTCTGCAAACTTATTAAAATGCCACTTATCTATTTTTGTTTTTCTTGAGCTATCAATCTGTTAAGAATTTCTAGCTGTCATTAGTTTTAGGTTTTTTTTAGATTTGCTCAATACTTAAAATTAAGAAGGACAATAGCTAGCACAGTTTCTGTAATTTCAAAAACTTTTAATGAGCAACATGCTCATGTCCCTTCATGGGAGTTGTTCTTTTTTTGTACCTTTGCGTAAAAATTTTACAATCAAAGGTCTTGAATGGAGAGGTTTGGACAGAACTGCCATGTCTTCCTTCAGCAACTGCTGAACTGCTGTAGGTCTTTCTCAACATGACGCTTGGAATGCAAAAGTGATCAAGGTACGCAGTGCAAAAGAGCAAACCGCGGTCGAGTATTGTCAACTACATGACAGTCCCAGTTTGATGTTTCACTGGTAAATAAGCTAATTCTTTCTTAAACACCTACAAAGCTTTGCTTTTTAGTCTACTGGGAATAAGATATAAATGTGTATTATGTGGATTTGTTCTTTCTAATATTTTTCTGCTAATTAAGTATCGGGTGTACAGACGGTAAATATTTAAAACAGCAAAGTTAAACAAGTGCCAGTTGCAAATCTCATCTTGCAGGTGGAATAAAGGGCCAGCTAAAATTGAAGAATATACCACGTTGACTGTTCATTGCATATATTGAAGCTGAATGTACTTAGAGAAACTGTGTGTATAGCAGGCACATGTCTTTATCCACTGTAGCACCAATTTCCAGCGTGTCTTTTTTAATCATTGTTATAGCTGGAAGAGATGTTCTGTCTTACCTGTAATTGCAAATGAATCAGGCTGACAGATGCCGCTGGGCTGGGCTCTGCTGCATGTCAGGGCCTTAGAAACAAGAAGAGATTGGAGTTTTAAGAGTATGAAGAGGAACAGCTGGATATGACAGCTCTCATCCGAGTGGCAGGGTTTTCTTTTGCAGAAAGAGGGCAGCGTTCTCAGAAGTGTAATAAACCTTAATGGATGCAGTAATACTCTCGTCAAAGCGTTTCTTTTACTCATGGTTTTCAGTTGTTTGCTGGAATTGCGGTTGCAGTGTTAGGTTGGCAGTGGAAGGCAAATGCATGAAGGTGGCTGACAAAAAGCAAAGAATGAGTTGTCATTTTTAATGGGGACAAGTTGAAAAGTCATATGTTCTGCCCATCTTAGATGGAGATGTCTTAACTCTTTAATGCTGAAAGCTGGGCTTCTGGATTTGGTCTGAAGTTGATTCTTTAGAGGATGGTCTTTTGTCTTTGCAAATTTATAGGAACAGAAATTTTGCAAACCCAAGTTCACGTGTTTGCTTTTGTACAAATTGTGTGACGTTATTAAGGTCTGATATTGATAGGCACTGAGGAATTATTGCAAGAAAGAAGAGATTGAGGCAAGGGCTTTAGACAGGAGTCACAGTGGGCTTATATATAAGTTTGTGCAATTGGGGAAGCTCGACAATTAGATTTGAGTAGCCTAGTGAAACCTAGACTTAGGCTGTTTCTGATCCAGGATATAGAAAAAATTGGTGTGAAATTTGATTACCTGGAGGAAGTGTTTGTTCTGATAGCTGGACTTCTAAATATACAGGAATCTCATCATGCTGAGATAAAAACCTTCTTATTTATACTTCATTTTAGGATTTAATGCATCACACAAGGTTGTTCGCTTGCAGCTTCAACACTTGTGATTTATTGAGGGTATTGCTCCATATTTTATGATTATGTCAAGTGAGGCAAATAGCATCAGTCACACACTCTGTGTGTGAAGCCTGGTGGCAGAGCAGGTTGTGAGGGTCCGAGGCAGCCCCAGCCTGTCTGGCTTGCACACACTACTTCAGAGCATTCTGATTCTCAAGGAAGGAAGACCATCATATGCAAGCCATCCGGGATAGTAGAGATCACAGATGGCTAGTTTTGGTGGTGCAGGACAAGTAAGCATACCAGCTTTGATGGAAGGGAGGGTCCTGCCAGCCTGAGAGTTATCCTTTTTTTAGTCACTTCTACTGTGCCAAGTTCATCCTGAAATGGGAAGAAAGTGCCCCGAAAATAAACATGGTATTGTTGTGTGTAAGGTTATAGGCTCTGCTTAAGCTTTGGAGTTGTAGAGTCCTGTGGGAGGCAGTAATTGTGTAAGAACAACTTGAAGCCAACACTTGTACAGTAGGCATTGCTAGTAATCTTATTCTGCCATAGATAAATTTAAAATGAATGTAAATGAGAAGTACTAGGAACCATTTGAAGTTTTTTGTTTAGTGGGTGCTCAAAATGATTCTGTTGTTAGAGGTAGATGGGGTTTTATATGACAGCCTGGTGTTTATGGATCATTCATCTTGGATGAACATCTCTTATTGCTGCTGTATTCTTACAATTGCTGTTGAGTTGGGATAAAAGTAAAATTTTGGAAGGATGTTTATGGTCAGGAGTAGTAATAAAAAGAAAAGCTAATTCAGGCTTTTTTACTGTTACTGACTTCACTGTCAATGCTGTAGCTACAAAAGAACCCGAAGTAGTGATTTCCAGTTGTCATTTTTTTGGGCTGTAGTCAGTGTTACATTGGGACAAGATGGTGAAGAGGTTTCTTGTGTACTGTGCTGTGAAATTCAGTGTGAACGTGCTAGTAGTTCCCACAGAAGTACCTGATAATGTCACCGTTCTATGTTCCCCTGTACTCCAGGAAGAAAGACTGGAAAAATCTCAGGTGAGAAGTTAGCCTTAACTAAATGCGAGACTGGGAGGCTTCAGTCTCTGTTTCCTGGCTGTAAGAGGATAATTTTTTTGAGCAATTACAGTTCATACCAGTGTATTAAGGGATGACGCCACTGCCAAGTTAGTTGTATCACTGTCCTGAAGTCTATCCTTAGATTAACTTTGTGGATTAAATTGATTTCCCACACTTTCCCTTTTCACCCGTGCAGTTAGCAGCTGATGGAGCCTGCAACTTGCACAGTACCACACGGGCAGCGTCGCAACCCTGGGGTGAGTCCCTGCCAGGGTGGTATAGTGTTATAAAGGGTCACAGAGTATAGTTTGTTCCTTGTCTCTGGATTGTCTTCAGTTTTCAGATTCCTAATTATTTCAAGGTTGTATTTTCACTGCATAAGGCATACTTGGTTTTATTTCTGCCTATTGTCCTCACTGCAAGTTGGTGTTAATTAGGCCACTGCTATTTTTGCTGACAGATGGGTTTCACACAGACTTTTGCAGTGTGTTGCTGTATTATGGATGCTCCATCTCAGGTATTGCCAGCTCGGGAGCTTGCAGATGCCTCTTAATCGATGTGGCCTTGGTGTGATCAGATCAAATGTTGCTCTGTGTGATATTGTTACATTTGCATACAGCAGCTTACTCTCAGTGTTTTGATGACTGCCTGACCGCAGACAAGTCTATTTGCTGCTTTTCATAATTCATTTGTGATAAACTGAATGGAGAATTAGAAGATGGGGTAACATTTCTGGAAAAAAAAAATAAAAATCCATGTAATCCATATGTATGTGTACTTCAGTTACATTTGTGTGGTAGCTTGTAATCTGTTGTCTAAGCCCTTCACCCTTCTGATGAAAGAAGAGAAGGCTCCCCAACTGGATTGGTGGCCCAGTTCATCATGGTCCTGACCTTAAGAAGCTAGCAGTTCCTGGGATTGTCTCATAGCCAACATCATTCTTTGAAACAAGGAGTCAACAGAAAATCCATTTGGGGTTGGTCTGTCTTGCAATGAGGTTTTTCACTTATAACCAGTTAAAACATTGCAGGTAGTTTCTGTAGCTTCAGTGGCAGATGGTTTACTCGGGAAGCACTGGTATTCTCCAGGGAAACAAGGCATTCTCTTTGCCTGTGTGTTGGTCTGGTTGGGTGAGGAATGTTTTACTCTTCACCCCTTGAGTTGTTGTGGGACACTATCCTGAGGTTACTATTTGTTTTGTTAGCAAGAAAATAATAATTACTTTTTAACTTGCAGCCTTGTCAAATTGGCTAGAGGTCTGTGTTCTCCAGTGGGTTTAGCTGTTTTATGAGATGGAGTTGTCATTGCTGTACCTGATGTATATATTATAGCAGTTTTATTTGTGCAGCAAAAATAAAACACTGTCTTTTTTCTTTCTTTTTGCCTACCTCTTCTCTCCTCTTCCCTGCCCAAAGCTCCAAGATGTGTTTTTAAACAGCCTATGCACTGATTTTTATAGGGAATAATATTGCCTTTTATTCTTCAATTTTGTTATTACTGAAAGTAACTAACTTAGGTTAAGATGGATGTGGAAGGAGACTACAGATCCAAGAAACAATTGAATATTTTGAATAGAATCCTTTCCATGGGTGTTTTGTAGATCTGTTGTATGAGAGATGTACTTTTTCTTAAAACTTTAAAGCAAGGATTTTATTGCTGGCAATTCAAACTATGTTCGGTTTCATGGCCTCAATGAGTTTGTGAAGATGAGATGCTCAGTTTGGGAGGGAAATTATTTTGGTTAATTTTATTTAGGTCAGCTTTTATAGCTGAATAATGCAGAAATGTGTCAGTATTGATGAAAATGTGATGTTCGTACTGATGTCTTGGTTGTGAAGGTTGATTTGAAAAAGAATAAATAAAATTGAGTGCAACATAAATGAACCATTTTTTCCCATGGAGTCCGATTATAGTTCCTGAATCTGGCTCTGGCAGCCCACTTCATTACAGGTTTTGCATTTATTTTTGTACTTCTTGAAGCTCAGCAAACATATAAATTGATACTGTCTTCGTGTTTGCTCTTCCTCAATGAGTTTATCCATAAGAAATGGTTTCTAAAACTGAATGCAGTGTTTTGAATTGCCTAGTACCAAATGCTTTCTGTGATGCTTTAACCTTTGTTTCCCCCTTTAAAGAGTCAAAAAAATTGCCTGCATAAGGCTTTTGAAGGTGGAGTGAGCTAAAATGGGGGGAAAAAAAGCAGAAGTCCTTTACTTTCCCATGCTCTGGCATCCTCTCAGTCTCATCCCCCTCTTCCTTATGGCGTTTGCTCTCAGACAAGAGCCTTAATTGGCTTCCTCTGAAGGAATCTTCTGTTGTAAGGGAGCATTTTCATTACAGCCAGTCTCATTTTACTAATAGCAAGAAAAGCTATGTCCTGTTGGGGTAGAAGGCTTTCACTTTCTGTCCATTGTAAACTGTCCTGTGCAAAGAGAGAGAAGAACTTCTTACCTTTCTTTTTCACACATTCATTTTTATGTGATAATAACAGAAAACAAATTACATGTGCAGATTCAGAATAAAAACATCAGTCATGTTACACTGATCCCTTCCAAGAGTAAATGCTTGGGTTTATTCATGTTGTGCTGGACAAGTGAAGTTTGTGAAAGACAAATGGGAGCTGGGGCAGTGCAGGTTTTGTAGCCATGTATTGTTTTCAGTAGAATAAAGAATGAAGGAAAGAGTGCTTGAGTGGTGCTCTGGAAGCTATTTGGTAAACAAAATCGATTTGGGGTGTTCGCTTTTATAATAGTTTGCTCTTATAACTCTCCAGTGAGTCTTAGAAAAAAACTTCGGCAATAGTAAATTACATCATAACTTTGTTTTTCCCTACTGACTTTGCACACTGTTTAAAATACAGATGGTACAGTAAAAATAGTGCCATATCCCCAAATCTAGATTTACAGAAATAGATTTTTTAAGATTTTTCAACACTCTGGTTAAAGTTTCTGCCTTACTTGGTGCCTTTTGAGTGAAGCAATGCCAATACTGGGCAGGTCATGATTGGGAAAAGGTACTAATTATTTTTAACAAGCTTGCCACCTTAAGGTGGAAAGCCAAGTAGTGTACTCTATCGTACTGTGAAATAATGTTTGAATATTAATGCAGTCTGTCTGTCTATCCACATCCCCAAGGGATGCCCCTCTGGGGAGGGAGAGTGGGGTGAGTCCTACACAGCCATTCTTCGTGTAAGCTGTAGGGACTAAGTCCTGTGCACCATGGCACTGGCCTCTCCAATGGCCCTGACGCTTTGTGCTGCAAGGACTTTTAAAAGTGACTACTTAATTTTTCTAGTAAAATATAGTGGTGTTTTGGGGGAAGCAAAAGATATCGTTTGGGGGAATCTACTGTAAGAACATCTCTAGGTCTGTCCACCTTTCAGCTCTGACACAGATTTTCAGCTTGCTTTGGAAGTTATGCAAGCACAGAAAGTACGATCCTGAAGGTCTTTAGTTCAGTCTTCTCTTCAACAGCAGTGGTGGTTTTTCCATGGTTCAGAGGTTGTTTGGACATCTCTTGTTAAAGAGATGTTTCCCTTCTGTTTCCCTCAATGCAGTGATCTTTACCAGTGACCTGAATAGTCCTGAACATAGAAGAGAAACATAGTGGTGTTTTTGTCCCTCCCTTATAACTGCCTCTGCAAACATCTACGTATTGCTGTTCATTACCATGCTATGTCATGCAAGCCCTAGTGCAGGAAATCAACGTTTTCTAGTGTTTCCAATGTTGCTTTATGTATAATCATGTGCATCTATCATATGATCATTAAATTGGATGTATAGCATCTCTTCATTCAGACTAATTGCTTTTGACAGCTCTTAATAAAAAGTTTTGAATCAGGAGTGGGTAGATGCATGTTTAGACAGCTTGTATCTTCGAAATAAGGAAGTTGCCTGAGCTAGAGACAGACTGTAGTATCTGTGTGGAGAGTTTTTTAAGTCCTGTGAAAACAGAACAAAAGGGTCTGGTGACACAACGACCCTGAAACCTTGAAAAAATATGAAAAAAAATGGTATAAAATCCCCTACTTGTTTGAAAAGGCTAAGAGTGGATGGCTTGACATTTAAAACAAACCTGCACTTAATTTATTTTGCTATATAGTGTGGGAAGAAATGTGTGTTGTAGACTCTAAACTTGTCAGGAAAACATATTCTGAAGATGTATCGAGATGGTGAAAGGCATGGTTATGGAATTCAATTCACTGTGAATGTTTAAGGACACACCTGCTGAAAATAATAACTCTATTTTTCCTATTAAAAGCTGAGAAATCGTTGAAGAACTAAAATTCTCACAGTAGTTTGCATTTGAAAAGCAGTAAGGTGAACAGATGTTTGCCAAGGTCAAGAGATGGGAGAAGAAAATCTCTGTGTGATAATTTGCCAGTACTTAATGCTCTTTGGAGCCTGGGATAAGCTCATTACTGTACTTTACTTCTGAAACAGAGGAAATGGGGTTTATTATGATTTGACACAAGGAGTTCACTTTTCAGAAACTTTTTATGTTGATGGAGTAATGTCTATATCACGTGATGAATTATTTTCTGTGCTTTTCATGTTTGAAGATAGAATGTTTTCTGTTAAAATATATATTTTTTTTAAAAAGGGAAGTAAGGTAGGCATTGCAAATGCCCATAGTAGGTGCTGAGCCTTTCCTCAGGAAGCCGATCTGCTCAGAGGTCAGTATGTGAGATCAAGTGACTGTCCCCTTGAGGTCAGTGCTAAAGGCTGTGTGATCCACAGTGAATGCATCTAGAACAAAGGCTATCAGTTAGTAGTCCTTGACTGTTATCATACCGTCTCTTTCTTTTGTTAATTTAGAGCTGATGCTTATTTTATGCCTTTATCTAACTAAAGAATGTAAAAGTATATCTGAAACTAAGTATGTGTTGTTCCGATAATACACTTGGTTACCTTGAAACAGCTTCAGCTCTCTTGATGATTTTAACACATGCAAGTAAAAACCAATGCTGGTGGTAATGGATGATATTCTGTCTAATACTAGCAGAAGGAAGAACCATATAATGTGTGCTGGCTGACCCTAGAGTATGAGGATGAAAGGCCATGTCAGCAAAAGGGAGAAATGTGCTGTTGGCTGGAATGACTTGAGGGAATCTTAGTTGGTTTTCATAGTCGTGTGGTTGTGGGTGATTTGCTGATAAGAGCTATGCTGTCAGTAAAGACCCACTGGTGTGTGTGTACATACTGGGAATGTAATACTAGGAATCGCTTTATTTCCAATAAATTCTCCATTTCAGGTCCTACACTGAGTGGAGTAGCTTCACCACCGCAGAGTAAGCGTGAGGATGAATGCTTGACTTGGCTAAGTCTAGGCTGGGCACAAGCAAGGGAGCCGCTGTGTCCTCTTGGGAGTGTCACCAGGACTTCAGGAGCCAAGCACTGTGTGCTGCTGTGCTGTTACAAGATGAACCCTCCTGACATCTCAGCAAATGCTGGGAAGTTGTGCCTGCCTTCCTGATTTTATGGGCAAGAAGGAGAGAGCTGGTGGAAAGCTGTTTCCTTCTAGCTTGCTGTTAAGCTTGTCTCTTGCTTGAAGGTAGTGGTTACCACCTGTAAGGAGAAAGCCCCTAAGCTCTAATGCAAGTCTCTGACCTTTTCAGCTAGCCTAGGTTGAAATCACTAAGTAATTCTTGGTGAATTTCTGTATGAGGGTAGTGTTTGAGATGGTCTCAAGGCTGACATGAAGCTGGTGACATCTCTACTTGAATATTTCAACTCTGGGATACACTTTCAGCTTGACTTTTTACTTTTCTCTTACTTTGCCCTTGGCATTTTCAAGGAATTCTGCCAAAGTTCCTGCAGCTGGTATTTTGAGCTGCAGCTTCTTTCAGCAACTAAGCAGCGCTGGAAGTGGGAAGGTGAACATGAAGGGAGTATGTTGAAGATAGGAAATAGGAAGGCAGGTTGGCTGCTCTATGGTACCTTAACCTGTACATGGAATAAGAGCAGGGGTTTAAGGTAATGTCTGATGTCAGCTGTATTTTATGCTTCATTTTCAGTGGTGCAGTTTCGTTCAGCCTCTCAGCATAACAAGTGAAGTGAAAGCTAGTTGTTTAAGATGTATCAGATTTAAACGTTTCTTGCCCCAAGATTGAGAGGGTGAAAACCAATGTGTGCAACTTGAAAAGGTCACGTTCTTCAGAAAGGGAAAAATATCCAGGGAAGAGGCTGTGTTGCAGCTTAGGGCAACCATTTTGTCAATGTAGGTCATAATATCCGCAAATAAAACTGTGAGGAGAACTAATCTGTTACATGTTGCTGCTCTGGAGTGTTCAGATCATGGACTGTATTGTGTAGACCTTGTGCTCTACATCTAGCACACTGGTCAAATCCCTTATGTGAAGGGTCAGCATCCCTGCTTGGAATCCTTAGGTGCTGCATCAAGTGAAATAAAATAAGTATTACTTCTGCTTTCACTGCACGTTGTGACCTAGCTATTCTTAAATAGAAGTTGACAGCCATCGTGCTTCGCTGTCAGTGAGTAGAAATACCATTTCTTGTACTCTGCTTAAGAGGCATCGTTAGTTTTCAGTGGGACTTTCTGTAGTAGAGCTGCAGGCTCAGTAACCAAATTGAGACTTTCCTTCTCTACTGTGGCTGGAGAGCGTGACATCTTTGATGGTTTGACTTGCTCTTATTACATCTCGATAAAACAACGCACAGGAGGTGGGGAAGCATAGCTGTGTTTCTTCATTTGTGATGATGGTTATCAGGATGCTACAGCTGATGAGTTTTAAAAAGCAAAATGTTGTATTAATCTTCTGGATTATTCATTTAAAAGACAAATGAAAGTTCCTTGCAAGTAAGACGCTGTTTGAAGGATTTATGCGTTCAAAGTAGCAGTGAAATAATGGTGTATTGAAAAATAAGTGGCTCATTGTGTGGGTTTTTTTGTTTGTTTGTTTTTGGTTGAGTTTTTTTTTGAAATAGGTGGTTCCAGCATGATTAAAGAACTGGGAGTTTTACTTTTTTTTCCCTTCTTCCTTAGGAGAGAGCTAATGCTGCTTTTTTTTTTTTTATGATCTTAATGATCTGTGGTGATTTTAGCCTACTTACTGGTAAGGAAAAGGCACTTCATCTTTATTATGTCTTATTTGGATCACTTCTCTCATATCTCATAGCAATAGTTAACAATGAATAATCTCATTCATCTGCATTGTTTGAGGATCTGAAAAGTTGATGCCTCAAAGTCCATCTTAACATCTTTCCTAAGTCTGTTAAATTACTATGAATCTGAAAGAGTCTTTAAGGATGCTTCTTTTGAACACAGTAGTTCTCAAGAGCCTTCAAATCAAAATGCATGCAAGCATATCTCATCTGTTCTCACTGTTGCCAAGTTGAGAGCAGCTGCTGTTAGTCAGTGGAACTAACAGAGGACTCTTGGAGTCCTTATAGTATAGTTAAAAAGAACTCAGAAACTCTCATCCAGATTTTGACTGCTAGTTCACCTCTTTAATCTGTTACTTTCCATTTCCTTGCTTGAACTTGAGATGTTTGTGCAATCTTCTGTTAACAATTATGACAGTAGGTCTTCTCATGGAAGAACAAGAGCGCTCTGGCACAGTTTTACTCATGCTTCAAAGCTTTGTGTAACCAAACTTGCATGAGATGATAACTTCCAAATGATGCAGCAGTAGATATGAGAACACTAGGCAAGAAGGAAGTCCTTGTATTTACAGAATCTAGTCTCCCCTGCAGACCTAAGCAATGGTCCGGGTACTGCAATGTGCTGTAGGCGATGGCGCTCCACAGTGCTCAACAAGAAATCCAGAGCCCGTGATGGTAACATGCACTGTGAATAGGAAAGAGTGAGAACATCAACAGGATGCTCTGCTGTCTTTTCTATGGTAGCCTTCAAAACACTGAAATCAGTAAGGCTTTTTGTAAAGACTGCCTGTGGAAGAATGCAGATCAAGACTCTGTCTTTAAACACAGCGCTTTTTTTGCTGCGAAGAACAATTGCTGTAAGATATCATAGGTAGGACTTCAAAATGTAAATGCATGAATCAGAAAAATGAATGTACTTCTGTAGCATTGTCCTTCATGTATTGGGCAGTGTGTCTTGGATGGTTCTGGTGTGTTGGTTTTTTTTGGTTGGTTTGTTTGTCTTTTCTCTTGTCACATAGTGATTCTTGCATATTAATTGGGGTTCTTTGTATTTTTGAATTCCATAATAGGTTTTGGAAAGTTGTGGGCTTATCATAATTACCTTTCTCTCTCGTTCTTATCTCACTGGAAATTTTATTTGATTTGAAGCTGACTGAATTCTCTTAAGTCCTATTTTGGATGCTTTTTCTTAGTTTTTAAAGATGAAGAGCTGTGTTCAGTAGAATAACTGGCTTGCATGGTCAAGCCAATAACTCCTTCAGGTTATTATTTCAAATAAAATGAGGACTCCTGGTTTATGTGATTTTCCCCTTGTAAGTCTTATCACTATTGTGCAGAGGTTAGAGTGATCCCTACTACAGGTAAATCTGTCTTGTCACCCATCATATATTATTGTCACCCAGCCTTCTGAACAAGGTTTTTTGGTTTTGTGAGGGCTTCCCTCTGTCTTTACCTGCTTGTTCTTTTTACTGCCTCCTGTTTCTTGCTTGGTTTTGAGCATTAGCATCACAACATGTTTGTCTTTATGGTGTGAATAGTAGAGTGACATTTAATGATTAAAGGAACATGCAGAGTGCCAGTTGTAGAGGGGAAACCTGCAATGTGCCCAGCTGAGAGAATGATGAAATATTTAAATTCTTCCCCAAACTGGATAATTCTCTGCCTTTTTCTGTTAAGCATTAGGGAAGGTTTGTTTCCTTACTGCGTAAACAGTTATCATTGATATTTTATGTGTGCAATAATGATGGACTTAGCTTTGGTGTGGTGGATGAAATGAATTAAGTTGTCTCTGTCTACTAGTGCCAGAAAGCAAAGAGATGGAGAAACGGCTTTATCTTGGAGACCATGTGAGCTGGGCATAACATCAGAAGTTGAAGGCCAGTCTTTCTAAAGTGTGATGTGATTATTTGGGGGGGGTGGTGGGGTGGTGGAGAAAATAATACTTAAAATTTTTATTACAAAAACCTGAGCATGGAGTAGCTTCTCAAAAAGGAGCACCTGGATGCACAGTGGTGTATAAAAAGCTTGCGTCTAGTGGACAGTAGGGCTTGGAAAGTTTTTTGTTTGTTTGTTTTGGTTTGGTTTTAGTAACACGTGATTCAGGTACCCTAAAAACAGGTACAGGGAAGGATCTGTTTCAGAATGGGATGTCTAGTAATGCGATATCCCTTAGCACAGTATTGCTGTTGTGGAGAGGTAGAATTTCATACATTTCTATGGAGGATTCTTGAAGGACTAGACCTTCAAGTCAACTCAAAATGAAGCAAAATCTGTCAACCATCTATTTGACTTTGTTGTTTGGCAACTAGTATCAGGCTCCTGTACGTGCCTTGAAACTAATGCAGGTAATTCACTATGCTGTTTAATCCTAGTGTTGACAGATTAATTCCTTCTGGCTTGCTCATACTAGTATTTTTGTGAGCTAAAAAAAAGGTTTGTCTAATTAGAAATGCGTTGGTATCTTGGGTAGTATAAGTAATATCTCGGGAAGGATCATATGGATGTGCTTTTCCTTGTAGCAGGCAGTGAGTCCTCAGCTTGCCAAACACCAATGGTTAAAGTCAGAGAATGCCAGAAATACTTTGTTAATTGACCTTCACATTGTTTGTGGAATGAAATTAAGAAATTGTTATTTTTATTAATAATAAATTTAGTAAGCTAACCAATCTGACAACTTGCAGAGAAGGCAGTGAGTCACAGGCTTGTCACCTGGACAGAAAATAGTTCTGCATCAAATGAAGATGAGACACCTTTTGGGATATGTGTGGTGTGCTCTAACAGTAAAAAACAGCTGAAGCACTTTGTGTTAAAACTGGTGAGTTACCTCAGACATCTCACGTGGCTCTGTTCAGATGTTTGTGGCTCAGACGAATGGCACCAGAGGAGGATACTATTCTGCATAGTTTGAAGAATAACATAAGCAACGTGGTCTGTGGAGCAGTGACTGCAGCAGTGTAGGTTGTGCTGCTGTGCTGAGAATGGATAATGAGCTGTATGCAAAATAAAGAATAGAATAAAATACCAACCTCAGAGCTACCTTTGAAATTCACGTGGTGCAGAGCGGAGGTCCCATTTCACATGCTAAATTTTAGCTCTTCTGGCCATGGTGAATTTGTGCTCAGGGAGATAAGGTTTTATTCAGTCAGGCTGTAACACAAGAAGAATCTGCTGAGCAGACAGGTTGCAGCTTCTTTCCCTTCTTGAACGAGTTTACAAAATGCACTGTATATTTCCTCCACCGCAGTAATAGTTCTGCAGGTTTAGAGACTAATTAGTTCAGTAGTTTAGTGTTGTCTTTCTGCAACAGGAAAACAATGTAACCTTATAAGATTTTCTAAATCTGAAAAATAGGATGTCCCTTTTTCAAGGAAGTTTGTTTCAGGAAAAACTCAGGTGCCTTATGTACTTTAACTCACTTTGTCTAATTCCTATATTGTCAAAAATGCAGAATGTTAGCACTGTATAAGTAGTACATCAGTTGTGTAAAAGTCATGCTTGGAAGTGCAACTTAAGTGTTTTGTGTTTTTTGGTACTGTTTTTCTAAAGTTGCTTGTATTTATTTATTTATTTAAGTTACAAGTCCAAATATTTGCAGTTTGAAATCATAGTATCATCTGTTCCTGGACTATACTATAAACAAAGTCTGCTTTGCCCATATAGGGTCTAAAAAGAATAACAACATTGCTGAAGAGGTATTTTAAATAATAATACTTCCTTTCTTCCTTCTTCAGAATGCTTCTAATTTGAAGATACAATTCTGTGACAGGTTGAATACTGATAATTTTTATGGGATGACAAGATGTAAGTATCCCCCAGATGGAACAGCATCCTCTTACAGTCCTTTCGCAGCCCAGTTTTAGCAGGAAATGTTGATAAAATAAATAGCATAAAAGAGGAGCAATGATACCATAAAGAAGAATTCTTCTTCCCTGAGATGCTGAAGCGAATGAGTTGCTGGAAATGTGATGAATGAGATGTGAGGCTGTCTTAAAGTCAACAGCTGCTTCAAATGAATCCCTGATAACTGAAGACTGCTATTCTGCTTAAAAATAAGTCAATAAATTATAGGGCACTGACGTTTGAGTGATATAGTTCATTTGAGAAACTGACATTGTTCAAATGTTAACTTATCAAATTTGTTGAACTAGGATTCTTCCTCAATTTTTGACCTGACAGATGTAATTTCAATTTGTTTCATGGTGTGGACTCTGGCTCTGCATATTATGATTTTCCTATTCACATCCTTCCCAGGTACACATGCATTGAAGTAGGTTTAAAATATAACTTACACCAACTTAGGGTACCCTCTTTCCCTTTCCCCCTCACATGAAATGTGACTAATGATGGCTAACTGAAGAATCCATAAATTTGACTATGGACTCTTAACTCCAAAAGAGATCTGTTTGGTTCCGTCTTGTGTTGTGTTCATTCCTGCTGTTGTGTGCGTCCATCCCCCCTGGCTTTTGTGATGCATGTCGTCATGCGTATCAAACTGCTTGCACTGCTGCTCTGGTTGCAACCAAAGTTATAGAGGTTAGAGTAGAATAGAACATTTTGATTGGAAGGGCCCTGCAGTGATCATCTAGACCAACTGCCTGACTACTTCAGGGCTAACCAAAAATTAAGATATATTATTAAGGGCATTGTCCAAATGCCTCTCAAACACTGTCAGCCTTGGGGATATTGATCACCTCTGTAATAAGCCTGTTCCAGTGTTTGATCACCCTATAGTAAAGAAATGTTTCCAGTTCAGTCAAAACCTCCTCTGTTGCAGCCTTGAACCCATTCCCATGCATTCTATCACTGGATACCAGGGAGAAGAGGCCAGCACTTTCCTTTCTACTTCCCCTCTCCTCAGAAAGCTGCAGAGAACAATGAGGTCATCCATCAGCCTCTTTTTGTCCAAACTAGACAAGCCCAAAGTCCTCAGCTACTCAATCATAGGACATTCCTTCTAGCCCCTTCACCAGCTTCGTTGCCCTCCTCTGGCTGCATTCAAGGACCTTCACATCATCTTAAATTAAGGTACTCCACTTGAAGGTGGAGAAAGTGTGTGGTTTAGGGTTTTTTTTGGAAGCAGCCATGTTGCAGGTACGGGGGCTCTGCAGTGGTGGTGGTGGGTAAGAAACCCTTGACACTGCACTTAGTTGGCAGACAGATGTCTTTTTATGATGTTCATGTAGCTGACACAAAAATCTACCTTACCTGACTTGCTCCCTGCTCCCTCATACTTTCCTCCCATTTATGACCACATTCAGAGATGTTGTTTTTTGTAGCAAAATTTTAGGTTTTAATCTCTCTTGCAAGAGCGTGAAGATACATAATGAAGCTGGACAGGCTCTGCAGATGAACTTGGCTTTTGCTGCTCGTGTAGTCCTCTTCATTGCTTGCTAGTGTGTCTAGGGGCCCTAGCTGGGGAAATCCCTCCTCTTTTGTGTGTGTGTTGACACCTGCATATGCAGGTCTGTTTGCCATTACTGATAGCGAAAGTTCTGCTGAAGTCTTTGCTATTCTCTTGTAAATACCTGGTTGATGGGTCGCTCAGTTCTTTGTGGAGGGGAGCACTTGCCTCCCAGTTGCTCCAAGTAGCCTTGTAAGCTGAGCCCTTAGTTCTAGCATATTTTTGGTTTGGTTTTGATACCTCTTGATTTCAGGGTAGACAGATGCTTGGGACTGGGCTCGGATAGCATCCTACTGGGATTTGGAATGTGACACGAGGGAAGTGTTAAAACTAAGACATATGGAATAAATACAGCATATGCCTTAGGACTTTGTGAAGGGTAAGGGTGAAGATGATGATTGGCTGCCAGAAGATAGTTTTTAGAAAACTATTTCTTCCTCTGCAGCCTTGGAGAGACAGACTTGCTTTTAACATATTAGTGGAGCAGGCGATTTTTGAGCTGCTGTTGCCTTTTTGGCATCGCTTTTACAAGTAGGCCAGGAGGATTGCACACAAGCATATACACTTGAGTTAAATAGGTTATAGTAAAGGGCAAATAACCATCTCTGATTTTCCAGGAGATTCTTACTGGGGTGTTTCTCAACAAAATTTCAGGTGCCTTTTATTTGACAGAATGTTTGAGCTTCTCCAAAGCTGATGGTTTTTCTGAAGATGATGTGGGCCTTCCCAGGGCTTTCTGTAGTTCAGGGACATAGCCCTTCTCATTACAGTTTCACAGAAACATTTGTCTTCCAGGAGGTAGCAACTGTACTGAGCAATTTTACTGAGAGGTAAAATGTTTTTTGACCTATTTCTGTAGGCTGTTTGCAACATTAATTGCTGCTGCTGTTTCTATGTGAACTTTATACAATGAAACACTGTTTCTAAATTATTCATGTTGATTTTGACAACTTCTTACTCTTGTAACACTATTCATCTCTAAAGAGAAGTTGGGAGATGGAATTTTTTTTTTTTTAATTTGACAGACAGCCAATTTAAAGTTGTGGGGAGACCATAATTTGGTATTTCCTATGTTTCTGATTTGGCCGCTTTATTGTTATGTTTTGCGTCCTGACTACACTTGTAAGAAAGGAAGAGATTTTATTCATTACTTGCCTGCATGAGCAGGTTTTTAAATGTAAAGTCTTTAAAGCATTTGTGTTCCACTTAAGATACCTAATAAAACTAGGAGGAGAACTAATATTCTGTGGCTTAAGTAGGACATCTGTCAGTCTGTATTCTGTTAGACTCTGCTGTAAAGTTGATGGTTAACCAACAGGCAGGAAGCCATGGATTTTTATCTGGTGGCATGAGCCTATATTAGCATGTCATTTGCCTGGTTTGGACTGTAAACTTCTGGAATAGATCAGTGACCTTCACTTGTCAGGGGCAGCAGCCCAGACGTAGTCCAGTGGAAGAAGCTTGGTCTTTTCACTGGAGTATAACAAGATTATCTCATGTTGTGCTCATTAAATGTGTAAGGCCAAGCAGAGAGTACTTGTACACTCATTTGATTTTTATCTCCATCCTTTATAGGAAAAAAAGCAACTATGAGCAGCCCCACTTCAAAGATAGAATTGTAAAAAAATTTTGTTGATAGTCACAGAAGAAGAAAACTGCTTTGCATGCAAATTGTTGTCACTTAGTGAGAAACGTCAGATTTCAACTTGAATTGCAGTATAAAAGTTTGGAGGAAGAACAGATGGGTTGGAAAAGTAGCATGTTACTTGGGTATGCTTAATTCTTTATGGTATTTGAACCCCCTTTTGATTTCTTTTGTTAGCAGAAGCTGTTCAGCCTTAAGACCGTTGTCATTTACTACTTCGTTGAAGGGCCATAACTGGTGTTAGCATTAAAAATGGAAGGCTGGAAGGCAGGGAGGGATTATTTTAATCTCATCCTAAAATAAGGAGGGCATTTGTTGTTCTTGAGTAAGTTGTAGATACAGAGGTTGTTAATAAAAGTTCTCCCCTGGAAAGTACTTGCAAATGAAGCAATTAATACAAATTAAGTGTACATCGAAAGATTATGAAAGTGGCTTCAGGTTAGTGTTTGCAGAACAAAACAACATAAATCATAGAAGCCATTTTAGGGACCTCTGGGGAATGGGTTTTTTTTGATGTTTCAATGTTTAATACAAGATCTGATGCTTATTTTCGTATTACATTGTAGTCCTTAATTATATGTTACTAGTAGAGCTAGCTGGAGTGAAGTCGTGTTACTTTCTTCTCTCTATGGAGAATCTCTTGAGGGTAAAATGTGGCAAGCCTGTGTTTTCCGAGTATAGCTTTACTTGTGTATAAAGCCAGTACTTGTTGAAATAGAAATTATGAAGAACTATTAACAAATAAACTAATTACTTTTGTACCTGTAGAGCGCAATGATGAGAGAGTGGATTGGGAGAGGGCTATGATTTCTGTCTTAAATAATGGTGTTTGACAGGAAAAGGCCTTTTGATATTAAGACGAAATGGTAATGAGCTAAAAAACCCCAAATGCTTTTTTAATTGTTGTTAAGGTAAGGTATTACTTTTAAAAATTTTCTAATTAGAGAAACTTCCTTCAGTCCTCTACTCTGCTGCCAAAATCCTTTTCGAGTGTCTTGGAAGCTGTATCAATGGCATCCAGCTTACTGCATGGATATGGAGTGCTTGAATACACTGAAGACCCTTTGCACCTCTCCTCGTAATCTTTTAATGCTTGTCATATCTTTTTGCTTTGTTTTTCCTTCTCTACTTTGTCGACATTTTAGCATCAAATAAATGCTTGGATTGACTGTTTTCCCTGTCAAAACAAACAGAAAAATACCATGAAACGCCTGTTTTCAGACAGGCTTCAATAACTAAAGAATATAATTCCTGTGGGTTTTGCCAGGACTTAACCTTGTTTTGTTGTAATTTGTCCAGGTTTGGCACTATCTGATGGGAAAACATCTGGATTATGTCCCTCTTCTTTCCTTACCCAATGTAATTATAAACAGTAAGCAGTTAGATCCTCAGTGGGCTTTTTCTTACAGAGTTGTCTTCTGATCCCAGTTTTTAGTGATGAGTGGATTTTCTTCTTTTTAATACCCTCACCTGAAGAATGAGTTGTTATTGTGCTTCTCTTTGAGAGAAGGTAAAACACTGAAAGCCTATACTTGAAAGGTATGATAAATTTCTTTACTGTCAAATAATATTGTAAGTACTTCAGCATTTAGCTGTTTGTAAAAAGGAAATGTAGCAGAGGAGCACACAGGAAGATGTGCACAACTGGAGGTGAAATTAGTCTTGTGGCTGGAAGATGGGTCTCTCCAATGCTGAAACTCTTCAAGAGTGAGCCTTCTGTCAGTGTTGGGCATTACCATGTCCATGCATCCTTTCTTTCCAAACTTGTGCCCTTACTACACTTGTGAAATTTAATAATTAAAAAATGTATAGCAATTTAGTAATTTTGTTTTCTGTATCCAAAATGTCAGGCTGGTGGTTGATGTCTTGTGACATATTAGACTAATGTATTTACATAGGGCTCTAAATAGTGTATGATCAATTGAGGTAATTTTTTTCAAGGTCCAGTAGTTGTTATGTTTCAAATTTGGGGAGTTCCCATTCTAGATATTGATCTCTGATCCAAATGTCTTGTAAAAGTGATGAGAGTAGTGCTTCAATTGGTCTTTGAAAACCGAATGTAATGTGAAAACCCAAGCATAACTTTTGGAGTTACCTTGAGACAGCATGCTAATTGGTCTGATTTATTTAATGATTTGCCAAGAGGTAGAAAAAAAATATCACAAGCTACTTCTTCGAGGTCATGCAAAGTAGACAAAATATGTGATTACAGTTCCGGTAATATGCTTGGAGTTTTTACTTCTGCAGAATACTAATAAAGCAAATAGTTGCTGTTAATGTAATTTATGTCGCATGAGTTATTCTTTAGGAGACTAATCTGCCCGAGAGCTTTAGGATTAGTCAAGGAGATATTTGCCACTACTGGCATTGTTGTAACAAACGGGATGGTAGTTTTATGTTATTCAGCATTACTGTATAGAAGCTACTTTGCTCTGTAGATTGGTGCTCTCGATTAGTTAATTACATTGTAATTCAAATAATTTTTCTTGGCAACAAATGAGTGTAAATGAATTAAACCATTAGCTGTGAAGAAAACTTCAGTTATACATAAAATTATTTGCCAGCTTGCTTGTTTTAGCTGGATGTACCTTTGATGTGACCAGTGATTCATGAATTCATGTGTCTGAAATCTTATGACTATGTATGGGACACGCTTATCACTGCATCTAGTTTTAATCTTATTTCACTCTTTTGCCTTTGTTGGAGTTGTTTTTCATCTTTCTAAGTGTATGTGTTTTAAAAGAAGTGGTACTTTCCACACACCACCTCCACACACCCCCCCTACTATTGTTTAGTCCCCTTTGTGGTGAAACTGTTGTTGGATGTCTCTGTTAAAACCACATAAAACCTAAAGAACTTTTATTTATCAGTAACTTGTGCAGACTAGAGACCTCTCTTGAAATTAGCTATTTCAGCTAAGTTTAATCTTTTATTTTTGACTTTGCTGTGATAGTGAGTCATCATCATGATGCAGTCCCTGCATCAGAAAACCGAACTCTTTCTTCCCAAGGTGCCATGATGCTTGAGGTCTTCAGGACAAACTTGATGAGGAGAGAGAGGGCTTAAGAGAAAGTTGTTTCTTTCTCTGTGTGAGCTATCCAAGACATAAGTGACATTTTCAGTCTCTTACCTGGAGAACCAGTGATAGTCATCAGCAATTTCTATCACACCTTTCATTTCCTGGAAAGCTTTTCTAGTTCTGTCTTACCAAAAACAGAGTTAGGGTGTTGGGTAAAGCTTTGTCTTCTAATGGCAGCATAGCCTAGAGGTACTTTTAAGTACATCATCTGGAAAAGTTTGCAATGCTTAGTCTTCTGAGCTGTTAACTTCGGGAGGGGCAAAAGCCTGTGGCAGAGGCTGCTGTAAGAGCTGGAGATGGAAGATCTGTGTAAACCCACAAGCCAGGCAGGTGAGCATGTTGGAGGTGAATGCTTCTGAATGTTTGCACAAGAGCTGAAATGGTATGCAGTAATTCTGTTAGACTGTCCCTTGCTTATGGTTTTTTTTTTCTGTTTTTTCCTACTAATAGCTGCCACGCTGAACATGTGGGGAGAATTGCAATGCAAGGTTGGAACTCAGGAATGCAGGCCTTATCAGCTCAGGATTACTTATCATAATGAGTTTTTTTAAAACATAAGGAACTACTGAAGTGTTTATAAAGCTTGGATTTGTATAGATGGGAGAGACCTCCAGGTTAGAGAGGAGGCACAGGCAGTAAGTGTTGGAGACCCTCAACAGTGCCAGACCAGACCAAAGGAGCCCGAGAGGCTTCATGCTTTCTCCTCTCGATCCATCAGCCTTATAAAACTAAATGGTAAAAATGCTTTAAAAATGCTTTCTTGAATTCATTAGTGTTTTTGATTTAGGAATGTCCCCTGGATTAAAATAAATCCCATAAAATCAAGGCTATGAGGACTGATCACTTCAGGCACCCTTTTAAGCAGGTGCCTTGGGAAGGCTCCTGTGTTCAGTGGTGGGGCACTGGCAAGAGGGGCAGCGTGATGTGTCTTTCTGCCAAGTTTTCATTTGCTCCTTCCCTCTGTTCAGTAAACTCAACAAAAGGCTGTCTGTTATGTAGGCTTGCCATAGAGGCCTGCACAGAGGAAATGTTGATGTTAGAAATACTCCTCCTAACTAGCTGTTATTTAGAATAATTAGTTTGGACCAACAATAGATGTTAAAATTTGTGGGTTTGAGCTTTTTTTTTTTTGTGAATTGCATTGTAGTCTGAATGATTGTGGAGGAAAACAATGTGTTAAGTACATTGCACTGTATAGCTTAGAGCAGCAGCTGCAGGCTTTTGGCCAATGATCTGATTTTTTTTTATTATTTTTTTTTAATGTTAGAGTCACTGTCAGTCACGGTGTTTGTGATGCTTACTCTTGGGAAAATGGAAGTAACAATGCTGTGAAGCACATGCTTGCACAATGGAGTGGAGGGATGTGGGATCTTGGTTGGAAGAAAGTGGACACTGTTATCAGGAACTGTCCTTGAACCATGGAAAGAGCACAAAGGAAGAAGAACGGTGGAGAAAATGCAATGAAGAAGATAAAGCAGAGCAAAGTAGAGAAAAACAGGACATGGGGGGTACTGGGTGAGTTAGATGAGTAGATGTAGGCGTGTGAACAGTGTGTGGGCTATCGCATATATCCAGTCATCACTGTTGTTGGTGTGTGTGATCAGTGAAACTTGCTCTATATAACCAGGGGATGTAGCGATAATAAAGGTCTTCGCTTTATAACTCCTGTGGAGTTGCCAAAGTCCATTCTCCTTGCCACAAAGGGAAATATTTTAGTCCTGCACTCTTAAGATGAGGATCTTGCTCAGGTGTCACTAAAAGGCCCATCATAAGCTTTAAGTCTAGGATGGGTAAAGCCAAGGTTGGATGTTGTAACACACCCCTCCCCCCTCAAAAAGTGCTCCTAGGGTTCGGCTGTTCTGTTTTGTCCATCATCTCTGCAGAAAAGCCTCCATCAACATTGTCTGTCTCTGTGGATTGTGCAGGAGGAGTAATTTGACAAACTGGATCCAGTCCTCCGTCAGAAAAAGTGTCATAGCTGATCAAGTTCTTACTTTCTTCACAAATGAAATGTCAGGTGGCAGGAGTCTTAGATTAGAGGCATATTTTAGAGAAAGACAAGGGAGAGACCAACAAGTCTCTCCTGTTAACTCTGTAAGCTTCACAGGTACCATGCTGAAGATGCAATGTATAAAATGGCTGCTTATTACTGCAGATGAAAGGCTTTCTCTTTAAATACAAGGGCTACACAGTGGTAGCAAGCACTTACCTTCAGATATTAAATAATTTGCCTTTTTTTTAAAAAAAGGCAAACAACAACAAAAAAAAACAAAACAAACAAACAAAAATTAAAAACAAACAAACAACCACAAAACCCACAAATAAAAACAAAACCACCCAATAAAAAAACCAACCAACCAACCACAGCAAACCCTGTTATTTCCACTCTGGTTGTTCACAAAAAATTAATTTGAAAACTCAGTGTTGCACCTTAGCCGGAGATGCAACAGACAAATCCATTAACCTACTATCCTTGCTTTAAGGACACTCTAACAGAGTTCAGATTGGGCACTTTTATTTGAATTATTCATGGTTGTGACCTAAATGCTTTAGTTCTGTTTGCAGTGTCTGTTAATTGCTCTGGAATTTCTTTATGATTAGAAACACTTAGCTGTCCTAATCAATAAGGTGAAGTGCTATGCTGGGCAGTTCATTAGTATGTCTCTGTCAACTCAAAATATAGAAAGCTAAACGTGATCATGACTTGCTCCGGTGATTTCATTAGTCTGGGAGATGTTATGTCCTCTCGGAAGGTAATGAGATTTTAAGTAGACAGTCATAGGTTGTTACGTTGTTAGAGTTACATTGGTAGCACTCAAAGTAAATGTCCACATTTATTTATTCCCCCCACCACCCTTAACAGTCTTCCTAGCTAAGGAAAAAAATACCAGAAAGCTCCCTCTTGTAAGGCCATGAGTAAAAGGCTCCATAAATTTGCAACTTATGGTTTTGAGTGAAAAAAAAATTAAATCTGCTACAGTATGACTGCTGTGTGTTTTATTAATTTAATAGAGTTCTCGGTTGGAGGACCTGACTGTGAATAGAATTCACATTCACACATGTCACCTGTGGAATTACTTGCTTCTATTTTTATTGAAAATTTGGTAAGGTTGTGTTGCATCTATAAAGAAAAAAAATCACTAATTTGGAGGATTTTTTGCAAGTTTTTGTTATATATCTCATATTTGAGATGGTCTCCATAGTTTCTGAAGATGTAAGGAATAAGCATGTGATAGCTTTACTGGTCAAGGCAAGACAGACAAGGTGTCATCTCATTTATTGGAAAATTCTCTAATTACCCAGTAGAAGGATGGTGATGATTGACTGTTAAATCATAGAGCTAACTCACTCCACAGCAAAAGAGAAATTCAGATAGTAAAGGGAAGTCTCTCTTTTTTTTTTTTTTAAACCTAAAGTGTGGTAACATGTTAACATCTTAAACAAGGCAGGAAAAGAAATGTCTCCTTTTGTAAAAAAAAAAAAAAAAAAAAAAAGGCAAACAAACAAAAAAACCCCTTGTTTTAATTGTCCCATTTTAACTCATAATGCTGCGCTAATGTGTTAGGGTAGTTTGATGTTGACTTCTTCGATGTTTTTTGGTGCGATTTTTTAAAAATTTTTTTTTTTATTACTGTGGGCATATAAAATGCATAAAGTTTTGGGGTTTATTGTTTAAACAGAGACTGGTGGAACTAAGATGCAGGGTTTGCATACCTTCTGTAAGACAGTATTTCTCTTCCTTCAGTTTCACCATGAATTTTTAAAATGTTTTTAATTTTCCCCTTGAGATGTTGTGTAGCTAAAAGTTTAGAAGTTAAAAATAGGTGTTTAAACCTAATTGCATACTCTGCTGTACCTCAAATGTGACAGGCTCGCCCTTGGAGCCTGAGGGGCAGCGGAGAGGCATTGACTCCTCTCTTGAGGAACCTAACCCAAAAAGGAAATTTCTCTTTTCTCTGTGTTTCTCAGATGCTATCACTAAAGCGAGTACTTTCAACTTAGAGCTGCTGAGACTGGGTACACTGTTGGGAAGATGGCTCAAAGAAAGAGCTCATGATATGCCTTTATGCAATGGTCCGTGGAAGGGTTGGTGGGGTTGTTAAGTTGGTTTAGTAATGTGGGTAGGAAGCTTACGGTGTTCCAGAATTGCATTTCATTGGGAACTTGTTGAGGGCAGCTCTGATGTTTTGGTCTGTACCTCAGCAACACCGGGGTGTTTCAAGGAAGGTGGTGCTGGGTGGGTTGGGGTGCTGTGGGCAGCATGCCTGGAGAAGATTAAGAGGAAACTTTGAGTGGCCTGTCTTAAGTATTTTATAAGAGTATTTTAACACTTGTTTCGGTAGGTGGTATTTTGTAATAGTTTGCTGTGAGCTGGGCCTTTAGCAGTGCCATTTTGAGATCACTCCAGCCACTGCATTTTAAGTTTAAGTTGAAACAAAGCTTATGTAGAAGCTACTGCTTTTAACCCACTGTCTTCTTAAGGCATGATAAAGTCATGAGTGCTCAACACCTAAATGAACTAGAAAGGGTCTTTTTAGGAAATGCTTGGGATAAGCTTCTTTTTTATTAATTGTTAGCGAACCCCTCCCCCTCAGTACACGAATTATGTTTGGAAAATTAACTTTCTGTAATTGTGATCCAAGTATGTTTATTGTTCTGTGTTTATCCTCAGTTGATAGGATATTTTTGGGTTACTAAACAGTTTGGTTGGTTTTCAGTTCTGTGTTCCACTATTGTCTTCTGGATTTCTATGAAGACTGTGCTTACATTTCTCAAATCTGCCTGAATCAAACAATTTCAAACTTTGCTTCCACGGATGGGTAAGCCTGGAGTTCAGTTCAGACTTGTTTGAGCTGTTCCTGATTTGGATGGACTGAAATGTCAGCTGTGAAATTAAAACTTCCCCCCACCTTCTCCTTCCAGGTGCCTGCTGATGGAAACGCTGGGTTGCTGGCAGAGCCTCAAATCGCCATGTTCTGTGGGAAACTCAACATGCACATGAATGTGCAGAATGGAAAATGGGAATCTGACCCCTCTGGCACCAAGACCTGCATCCGGACGAAGGAAGGGATTCTCCAGTACTGCCAGGAAGTAAGTTCTATCCTCAGGAACAGCCTTGGTGGTCTTCTTCTGAAGCACCAAGGTTCAGAGAAGCAGGCTGGAGAGCCGAATCTGTAGAGATCTTCACTTTTTTTTTCCCTCTTCTGCTTCATTGCCTTTTGGTCCCTCTTAAAGAGGCTTTCTCCAGATCCTGTTAAAACAGCTTGAAAACTAGGTTGCTGAGGGGATTCACTGGGTCTGTTGTTGGACAATTTTGTCCCTCTGTCGTTTGCCCGTGGAGGATAATTTTTATATAGCATGTGCACAAAGAGCTTCACACTTACAAAGTATTTTGAATAAAAGCTGAAGTGATAGTTCGTTATTTGAAATGCCCTTGTTCTTTCTGCGATGATCTTGAAAGAGTCAGTTGTAACATGTCTTCTGTCATCCTGCCATGGTACTGAAATACATTGGGGCAATACAGACTTATTGATCTCTGCTGCACACTGAACCATTCAGAGCTTCTTAATAGAAAAAGCTTGCCCTACAGATGAAGTCACAATGATTGATTTCGTATTTGAGTGCAGAAACTTATTACCCACTTGCTTATGTCCAAAGAAGAGATTGTGGATCTAATTTTGTTTTGTCTCCAGCTCTGTGATAACCTCATACCAGTGTGTGACAATTTGAAAAGAAAATGTGGATTTCATGCCATGAAAGAAAAGGTCATGGCTTGACTCGCTGTAGTCCTTATGTCTTTCTATACCATTTCTGCCTTTTTTTTTTTTTTAAAGCAGGAGCTATTGCTTATTACCATAGCAGTAGCTGTCGTGCTTCCTAAATGTCAAAACAATTCCTTTAAAAATGACTTTACAGAAAGCAAGATAATTCACTCTTCACATCTCTACTCTTTTAGTATCTTTGTTCTGTCCTTTCACCCATTGATTATGCCTTCTGTTTCTTGCAGTATTTTGTTCATGATTTTCTGAGTTGGGGCATTATGGCTTAGAATTTTCATTTCAAGGAAGATACTGTAATGGTTATTAAAATTGATTCTTCACCAGTAGCCTTGTCTTCTTTCTAAGATTATTACTTTGTGTAATTCATAATGTTTTTGTTTACCACGAACAAAAATACCAAACCTGAGCTACTGGTAAGGTTTCAGAAGTTTCTTCTGGTTTTCTGTTGTCTGCTTGGACTTACCTAAATAACACTGATTTATGCATAGTGAGGGTGAGGAAAGGAATAAGATGGAAATAGACAATGAGCAAATAAAAGTCGACAAGGCATAGTAAGTCTTTTTAGGTAAAGTCATAAGAAGAAATATGTGAATTTACAGGAAGTAAGAGCGGAACGTTTGGGCAATTTTAAGGCATGAGAAGCGCAGTCAACAGTTTGGTTACAAATGCTGCAGGTGTGGAAGGATTACAGACAAGGACTCAGAGCTGTAAATCTCAGTTGAATGGCAGATGATTTTGAAATTTTAAGGTGGCATTTTTAAGAAAGCCCCCTTAAAAATACAGGGAAGAGGAAAGCAAAAGTATCAGAAGGCAGTAGCCATGTACTGTTAGATGACACAGGGTATAATAAGGAAAATGTTGACTGGATATAAGGATAAAATAATTTGCCATGAGAGTGGCCATGCAGTGGCAGGAACACCCAGGAAGGCTGTGGAGTCCCCAGCCTTGGAGACTGGGAGAGCTGAGCTGGGCAAGGGCTTGAGCAGCTTGGTCTGGCTTGGATGTAAGCCCTCGTCGGAGCAGAGGGAGGTCTGGATGACTTCTGTAGGTCTGTTTGAACTTGAATTATTTTGTCAGTCTGAAATTTACTCCTAACTGGAGAAACACAGAAGAGATGTTCTTTTACTTGAGTGTATAAGGGTAAATATTTAAACTCCAGTGTGGTGATAGCCTTAATTTGTGTGCTGGCAGTTTGTTAGCTGAATATTAGATGAATATGTCATGATTTTAGAGTGTCTCTTTAGCTACAGTTAAAAACTTAACTTCTGCCTTGTGTTGGGGCAAGATGCTGTAGGTCTACTCCCTAAAAATGGGATGGGCGTCTCACTGATTTTAGTTAATCTATATTTTTACATGTGTGTGGTTAGGCAGTGTGCTTTCATTAATTTGAAGCAGTGTGCTTTCATTAATTTGAAGCGAGCAGTTGTGCTGTGGTGTGTTAAAACATGGGAATCCATCTAAAAACGGGAATCTAGCAAAAAAGACCTTTCCTTGCTGTGGTTGCCAGTATGCTTTCTGTTTGTTTGTGGGAAACTGCCTATGCTCTGCCCTGTCCTTCCCCACACACCTGAACTGCACAGTACAACTGGCTGTAGGACACCAGTGGAGAAAGGGCAAGCTGGTTTGGGGCATAAGAGCATGTGGCAGCACCCGGGCTCTCTGCCAGCAGCTGGTTTGGGGGTGGGGAAGAATTGTGTAAGCCTCTGTTTTTTTAATGCTGTTAATAAATTCAGAAATAGATGGAGAGTCATAGAATATATTGAGTTGGAAGGGACCTCTGAAGGTCATCTAGTCCAACCCCTCTGCAATAATCAGGGACATCTCCAACTAGGTCAGGCTGCTCAGAGCCTCATCAAGCCTGGCCTTGAATGTCTCCAGGGATGGGGCTTCTACCACCTCTCTGGACTACCTGTTCCAGTGATCCATCACCCTCCCGTTAAAGAACCTTTTCCTAATGTCTAACCTAGATCTACCCTTTTTCTAGCTTAAAGTCATTACCCCTTGTCCTGTCACTACAAACCCTTGTGACTGGACCCTCCCCTGCTTTCATATAGGCCCCTTTCAGGCACTGGAAGGTCGCTATAAGGTCCCCCTGGAGCTTTCTCTTCTCCAGGCTGAAAAACCCCAGCTCTGTCAGCCTGTATTCATAGGAGAGGTGCTTCAGCACTCTAATCCTTTTTGTGACTCTCCTCTGGACCTGCTCCCGCAGGTCCACATCCTTCTTATGTTGGGGGCTCCAGAGCTGGACACAATACTCCAGGTGAGGTCTCACCAGGGCAGAGTTAGAGGGGCAGGATCACCT
>JANHFX010011358.1:0-112238 GCA_027560015.1 Chloroceryle amazona
GGAAGGCAGCTGGCTCACTGTTCACAGTCTGAGCGCTGCTTCCAGTTTCACCGCGTTTAAATCTCCTGCAGGTTCTTCAGGAAAGCCCCCCGCCACATCACCCTCTCGGCCTCTCCTGTGAGAGCTACCGAATCCTGCCTTCTTTCCTCGGGCTTCCCTGGGTCAGGGAACCCCCTGCCCACCTCAAAAACCTTAAAAAAAGGAAGAAAAAAACCCTGTAGCACTTTGGCACAAGGTTTACTGGTGCCAATGCCACTGTCTCGCTGTTCGTGGTCTCAGTAATTAAAGGTTCTTATTATCACCAGGTACTACTTTGTGAATAATTCTTGTAGTGGTTTAAAAAAACACCAAATGTATTATTCAGCTCTTTCCTGAATGTTTCTATAATTTACCACAATACCCTCCTCCTCCTCCTTCATTACCCTCACAGAGAGGGCTGGTATGTTAAGCCCTCATGAATTTCTCACAAAACAAACAGAAATAACCTTCAAATATTTTTTTAAAATCTCCCTTTTTTAAAGAAAGAAACAACCTATCCTCTCACCCCTAACCAAGTGATACCCTTTTAATAATGCGTTGAGAAAGTCCCATTGAGCATGAGTACATTCTTTTTCTGTCTTCCATATCTACATTTTTTTATTCTAGTTCAGACTATTCTTTCTATAAACAGTTCTTTCTTGACATTCTCATTTTATTCTTCAGTGACGTTTAAGAAAACAGAACGCGTTAGCAGAAACAAACGGCAACCTCTCGCCGAGCAGACGAGCTACAGCGCGGGAAGGGAATGGCGGCGGAAAGGGCCGTGACGCAGCAACTTTGGGGCTGTTGGAAGGCGGGAAAGAGGCTCGGACGTGCCGCGGGCCGGCAACTGGTGGGGGCTGCTGAGGCGGCCCAGGCGGAGCAGCAGCACCGGCGGCAGATCCGAACGAGGCGCTCACGCGCCTATGGCCACTCGCCGAGACCAACCCGCACGCGTGTCGTCGTCCCGTCCTCTCCCCCCCCCCCCCCCAGTCATAAAAGCAGCCCGTGGGAAGCGCTGAGCGAACTGGCGAGTGGCGTCCACCGGGGCAGGGAGCACATCGCCTCGCATGCGAGGCAGCGTACTCGCCCAGACACCAGCGCTTGGGGGTTGAGTTCGCCCTGGGGAGAGGTGGTCGCCACAAAAACGGCCGGCAAAGGGCCCTTTCTGGCTCTTTTGGGGCTTTGGGAAGGCCGGAGAGCGGCTCGGCTTTGCCGGGGGCCAGCAGCTGGTGGGCGGTCCGGGCGGAGCAGCAGCTCCGGCGGCCACCCCCCCGCCATTGAAGGCTGCTCTGGAAGCGCGCGCAGTGGTTTGTGTGGCGGGTGCGGAACTTGCTGAAGGGCAGCGAAGGCAAAGGTGGGGCCTGCACCGGGAGAGGAGCAGCCCCAGGCACCAGTGTAGGTTAGGGGCAGACCTGCTGGAAAACAGCCCCGAGGAGAAGGCCCTTGGAGCCCTGGTAGACAATAAGCTGCCCATGAGCCAGCAATGTGCCCAAGGCCAGTGGTATCCTGGGGTGCATTCAGAAAAGTGTGGCCAGTTAGGTCATTCTCCCACTCTATTCTGCCCTGGGGAGGCCACATCTGGGCCACTGTGTCCAGTTCTGGTCTCCCAGTTTAAGAGAGACAGGGAACTACTGGAGAGAATCCAGCAGAAGGCAGTGAGGATGATTGAGGGACTGGAGCATCTCTCCGATGAGGAAAGGTTGAGAGAGCTGGGACTATTTAGCCTGGAGAAGACTGAGAGACCACCTCATCTATGCCTATAAATATCAAAAGGGTGGGTGCAGGCAGGATGGAGCTGGGCTCTTCTCCCTGGTGCCCAGTGACAAGAGGCAATGGGCACAAGCTGGAACACAGGAAATTCCATCTCAACATCAGGAAAAACTTCTTTCCTGTGAGGGTGACAAAGCTTTGGCCCGGGCTGCCCAGGAAGATTGTGGAGTCTTCTTCCTTGGAGAGATTCCAAACCCACCTGATGCCTTCCTCTGTAATGTGTTCTGGGCAAACCTGGGAGTGGGGAAAGGGGGTTGGACTAGATGATCTCTAGAGGTCCCTTTGAACTCCCAACCATTCTGTGATTGCCTCAGTCTTCGCAACTTACATTGCCTTCCTGGTTGTTGGTAATAAATTTGATAATCATTACAAGTAAGAGGATTATGGAGATAATTAACAAATGAGGTTGTTGAAGGATTTATTGCTCTGGCCTCATCCTTCACTAATTTCCCTGAGAAAAAAACATTGTCTAACTCACATTTGCCAGTAATTAGCATTGTCTTTATTGCATTGTAAATACTGCTTTAATTACTGCACTGTTTAGCTTAGATGAGATTCAAATGCAGTAACTTAAGTGGGATTCTTGTGCTACTGATTTTTTTTTCTTCCCTTAATTCATTTTATTCTTAACTCCTTTTAAGATAAACACACAACAAAGATTGGCCAAGACATCTGGATGCATTCTCAGATTCATACCTTAAAATGGGGCTTCTCTAAGGGGGGGGATGAACTCAGTTGTTAGACAAAAAATGCGGCCCTTAAGGAGACTTAAATGGACCTGTGCTGGGATATGGCCATTTGCTATTATGTGAGCATAAAGAGTAGAAAATTTCCTTGGCTTACAGTAACTCCTACTGCTGGATATGCGTTGTACCATCCCCTGTGTCTCTATCCATTCAAACTCAGTGATAAGATGTAATTTCAGTCTAGCAGGTGTCACCAACATGAAATTCAGATGAATTTTTGCTGTTTTATCCACAGACAAGGTTAAACAAATAAAGAGAGTGCATGAGAGAAGTGCTGATGTTCCTCATTCCTAACTCATCCTTTTGTTGATGTAGAATTCACATTGAACCCCAGTTCAGTGGAGCAATACAAAATGTCAGGGTATGTGATCCCCTGGTGCTGGGGAATACAAACATCCCAACAGTTCTAACTCCCTTTATCCCATGGGATCCAGTGACAGGCATGATCTGCAGTAATTCATCTGTTCCCACATCTGATGAAGTTTACAAAAAGCTATCTGTCTAAAAGAATGGGTATATGCCCACCGTAAGAAATGTTAGGGGCTCAGCCTATTCTGTTAATAGAGTAAATACCACTTTCTCCTGCTCCTTTATGCAAGGGAGGGATTATAATAACTTTAAGTAGAATGCCTACTTATATGATGCTCAAAGGGCCCTATAAAAATCACTCCAGTTCTCTCTGCCTTTGTCAACTGTTGGTAGCTATACAGTTTAGGCTGGACTAGGAGATATCTGTTAGGTTATGATTATCGTATCGAAGAAATGTAGAAAGCCCTGAATTTGCCATCATGGAAGACACCAGCAGGAAAGGTCCTGCTCCTTCTGGAGTTCAGATTAAGTCATGAAGGACTAAATGTGTTTAGTCTTTATAGTCATCCAGAAATATTAATCAGAATACTTTCTCTAGAGCCTAGAAATGACAGTGATTTGGAAACACATGAAGTAATTGAAACTGGACTGGAATTGAGCCCGCTTTTGTAGAACACACTAAATAATTATACTGGTTATTTCCCTAAATGAAGGCCTCCCTTTTTCAGGTAGTTGTTTTAGACACAGCACGGCATGCTAACTCTGTTCTCTTAAAAGATCAGAGTTTTCTTGTTAACCGATTTTACTTAATTTGTAGCTTCTAAATATTAAGGAGATTGGGACAGAATAATTTCTGGTTGCATTTATGTATTATGTCAGCCCTGTCTATGAAACTACACGGTCTACTCAATACATTTCCTTAAAAAGGAAAGAGAAGGGTATTACCAAACCATGCAATTTAAATCCCAATAACACTGTATTCTGCCCACTATTTTCTCCTGCAGATGACAGTGTGCCTTCACTTCTAGTCCTAAACTGCTCCTACTTTTGTCCTTTAACAACAATCTGAAGGCACCAGTCTAGTCAGTACCAAGTCTGTTTACTAAAAACACATGTGAATGTGACCTGAAAAATTCTGTTTTCACTCTGACTGGTTTTGATGGCTCTGACAGTAAGAAGCACACTAAATACCACTGAAGGGTCTCCAGATTCCTCACTGCTGAAAGAGGATATCCCTGTATCCCCACATATTCTACTACAGAGCATATGCAGAGTTCTTTTCTGGGGGTGCCTATGCTTCAGCTATCCTAGAATTGTGTTTCCTTTATAGGAAATCCTTTGAATAATTTTTAGAACATCAGATCAAAGCCACTATATAAAATTGTGTCCGTGTCATGAAAGACAAATGAGCCTTCTTATGAAGTAGGCCTGCCAGATTGAATATATTTCACTGAATGCTTTCCACAGGATACCATGCCATAGTTAGGGTAGGACACATCTATAATTTAATCCTCCCGACCCTCCATTAGAATTTTGTGCAACATACTCTATATTACCCCCATGCCCCCGTTCCTCTTCCATCAAACGCATTTATTGTCGCAGCAACAGAAGGCTGCAGGTGGATAAAAAATGTGCCTGCACAGCTAGGAGTGCTCTGACACCGTTGTAATGTGGGCATAAAATCAAGGAACATATGTAGAGGCAGCTGCTCGCAGTTGTGAAGGCATGTTAAAAAAAAATGGGACTTCTGAAAAACGTTGATGGATTTTATAACTGGGGAACTATGTCTTTTTATTGTATACTACATGAACCCACAAAAAGTGATGCTTTCCTTTAGTACATTTATTCATTGCTCGTTTACAACAGAGTAATTCCGTCATCCAACAAACTGGAAGGTTTATGCCTAGTCTCTTCACTGAGAATTAGAAGTTCCTTGCACTAAATCTGACTGACAGAGAAGCCAAACAGTGACAAGGACTGGGATCATTACGGAGAAGGCTAAAAGGATCTTGCTCTTATGGCGAATCCCCAGCCATATATCAGTTCTATGCACACAGCTTCTTAAAGGAACCGGGGAAAGACTTTTTTTGGGGTGTCTGAATTTGGGATCCTAGAGTGGATTGTTTAAGGGAAAGCTTGAACCATGTTGTAAATTCTCTGAAAGAGTGAGTTTCAGTGAGTACATGTCTCGTCCTCCTGGATTATCATCTAATCCTCTTGGATTATTTTCCCACCATCATCCTGTTCTTCACCTTTCTTCAGAGAAGATGCATACACCCTGCACATCTTCAGATAAGTGTCCTCCTCATTTAGTAGATGAGACTGTTGCCTTTGAATGGGAGTTAGGCAAGGTGACAGCAGAGAAGACAAGATACGTGATATTGCTGAATTTACCATACTTTGGCCCTTTCCCTTTTAAAGCAATTGAGGAGCTTTAACTGAAGAAACACAGAGGTAGCTAGAGGACTGTCAAAGGATAGACCACACAGAAGAGTGAACAACTATATACAGAAACACTGAAAAACTTTCTTGAAAGGGAGAGGATTACGTATTTTTTGAGTCGACCTCACATTGTAATGCCACTGGCTCTATCCTGGAAATACCACTTAATAAGTTTAGTGGGGGTAGCATAAAGCCCCCAATGCATCACTGTGCCACTGCAGACTAGATATCACCCTCGCATTCTGGGAGGCCGTGAGGAAGATACTGATTTTTGGCAGCCTCTTGATGTGCAAAATGAGTAAGGAAAGTGAAATTGTTACCTTGCAGAGACACTGGAAGGATCACCTGGCTAACTTGATCAAAGCATTTTTAAAATGTATGCGCGTTTATTACAAACTAATTGAGACCTTCCAGAGAGAGGGAAAAGAGGACGTAATTACTGTTTCTATGTCTGTCACTCATGTTCTAATTTGTTAATTGCCATGAAATACCAGATGGAGAAACCAAGCAGTTGGGTGGGAAGAATTAGCTTTGCAGTAGCTGGGTGCAATACGCTGTCTGGTTTTATTGACAAAGCAAATGAGAGCCCCAACAGAGAAAGATAGAACAGTAGCGACTCTAGGAGTTGATGGTGATGGTTCTCCCTCAGATGGTTATGGCAGTAGCATCATCAAGGTGTGTTCCAGTTAAAGCCACTGGTGAAATTAATATGAATTAATTTGACTCAAAAGGCTGTTTTAGAACTTGTCAAGGAAATGGCCTGATTGTACACAAGTGGACAAATCTCTGCTTTTGACATAAAATCTAAGTTACTGCAAAATTTATGTGTGTGTGCAAGTACAGGTAATACTCTTAAAAGGTATAGGCCCTATGAGGAGTCATATCTGTGGTGTGGATAAAAAACTACCAAGTAAAGCTTCCCTACTAACCCCATTATCTTCTCCCACCTGTAACAATAGAAAATAGCATAAATAGATGGACCCAAAATTTTACCTCCTGATTATTGATTTGGAACTGAGAGCAGATTAAGTCTCTGGATTTAAGGAAAGCTGGTACTGTCAAATATTTCTGATGAACTAAGCAAAGTGTTTAGATAGTCTCAGTCTAATCTCAAGCTGCTGTCATTGGTAGCTTTATAAATAACAGAAAATGAATAAGCAATATGTGTATTGTGACTGAATGGGTAGATGCAGGGAGAGCAGTGGGTGTTGTCTACCTTGACTTCAGCAAGGCTTTTGACACTGTCTCCCATAACATCCTCATGGCTGAGCTCAGGAATTGTGGGTTAGAAGAGGGAATGGTGAGATGGGTTGAAAAGTGGCTACACAAAAGAGCTCAGAGGGTCGAGCTCAGAGGGTCGTGATCAGTGGGACAGAGTCCAGTTGGTGACCTGTAGCGGTATTGCCCAGAGGTCAGTACTATGCCCAGTATTATTCAATATCTTCATCAGTGACCTGGATGAAGGGATAGCGTGTACCCTCAGCAAGTTTGTTGATGATACAAAACTGGGAGGAGTGGCTGATACACCAGAGCTGTGCTGCCATCCAGCGAGATCTGGAGAGCTGGGCAAAGGGGAACCTAATGAAGTTCAACAGGGATAAGTGTAGTCCCACACCTGGGCAGGACTAACACCATGCACCAGTACAGGTTGGGGGTTGACCTGCTGGCAAAGAACTCCATGGAGAAAGACCTTGGAGTCCTGGTGGATAGTAAGTGGAGGAAAAGCTGAGAGACCTGGGGATCTTTAGTCTGGAGAAGACTGAGAGGGGATCTTCTGAATGTTTACAAATATCTGAACGGGGATGTCAAGTAGAAGGTGCCAGTCTCTTTTCAGTGGTGCCCTGTGATAGGATGAGGGGCAATGGTTGCAAACTGGAGCACAGGAAGTTCCACCTCAACAGGAGGAAAACCTTTCCTAGGAGGGTGGTGGAGCCTGGCTCGGGCTGCCCAGAGAGGCTGGGGAGTCTCCTTCTCTGGCGGGATTCCAAAGTTGCCTGGACATGTTCCTCTGTGGCCTGTCCTGGGTGATCCTGCTCTGGCAGCGTGGTTGGACTTGGATGATCTCCAGAGGTCCCTTCCAACCTCTACCATTCTATGATTACTTCTGAGAAAAGCACACAAGGGGAAGTTTATTGTTAGTAAAGTACAGTGTGATTCTGTGGCCTTCTCCTGTGGATAGAGGTCTTTGGTCACCCAGAATAAAATTGTCAGTGCTTTTATCAATGTTAAAAGTCCTTTGGCCTCTTTTTCAAGTACTCTCTGAGAGTAGCATAGAAATTAAGTTCCTTCTCACCCTTCTTCCTCCAGATCCTATCAGCCAGAACTACCTGAAAGATTGACAGACTTTTCTTATCAGTGTTATGTTTTAGCTGGTTCCTTGCCATCTTCAAGAGTAAATCAGAAAAATGTGGCACATTTATCCACTGCTGCTGATATAATTCTGATCTAATTTTTCTCTCTTCTTCTTTCTTGCTATCAAAGTGCTACTGATTAATTTATGTCCATAAAGCATCTTGAAGGTGTAAAACTCCATGTAAGTGCAAAGTATTTAGAGCACAGCAGAGTCAGCTCAGTTAAACACTCAACAGGATCATTGCAAAAATGCTGCTGAAGTGGAGGCTGTGCCTTATCTCCATACGCTCCCAAGCAGGCTAATGCCAAGTTTTTATCCTCCACAATCCTCATAATACATCTACTACTTTTGGTGAAATACCTGCTCTTGCTATATGGTCAGTCTCTCAAATTCCCCAGAAAGGAAAAACTCCTGGCTTTCATAGAATTGAGAATATGAATAAGTGCATTGACTTCTAATTAATTCAGTGACATCAAGATATGGGAATTAGAATCGTTCAGTATCTTACTGCTCCGTGTCAGTCATGTTAACCCCTTTCTCAGCATTCAGGTGTCCAACAAGTACAAGGCTACAGGTTTAACTGGGTTGAAGCAGGCTAATACGAAGAATGCTGTTGCAGCTGTTTGGCACCTGATGAGTCTTTGTCCTCTCTCGATTGGAGCAGACAGGAGGAGGGCTGGGTTTTCTTGAGCCTAGTACTAGTTGCCAGGGAACAGCAAGAGCTAGCTGCCCATAGAATCACAGAATTGTTTTGGTTGGAAGAGACCTCCTCACAGGACTTGTGCTCTAGACCCTTCCCCAGCTTTGTTGTCCTCTGGACATGCTCCAGCCTCTCAACGTCCTTGGAGTGAGGGGCCCAAAACCAAACTTAGAATTTGAGTTGTGGCCTCCCCAGTGCCAAGTACAGGAGAATGATCCTTGCCCTAGTCCTGCTGGCCACACTAGTGGTGATCCAAGCCAGGATGCTGGTGGCCTTCTTGGCCACCTGGGCTCAGAGTGGCTCATCTTCAGCTGGCTGTCCACCAACAGCCCCAGGTCCTTTTTCAGCAGGTGTTTGCCATCCACACTTCCCCAAGCCTGGAGTATTTAATGAAAAGGGGCTCAAGATGGAGCCAGGATGAGCCCCACACAAGCTGTGTGCTCACCAAGCAATGTTGTCCTGCAAGGCTGAGACAGGTGGAGATGAGGCCTTGCAACAGCCCCAGGCATGGCAGGGGGATCACACCTTGCTTCCTCTGGGCAGTCCTGATGTGCTGCGGGAGACAAAGCTGGGGTGTGAGACTGAGGGATTCAGACAGAACTGGAAAGAGACACATCCACCACACAGCCTAGGAAAGGGCTGAAGGTCCAGACCCAGCCTGAAATGGAGCCCCTGATCCTGTCGGCAGCAGCTAAGGAGGTCCCAGGTGATGCTGTTCAGGGATGTCAAGGCCTGTGAGTACCCTCGGGGACCTGACACCAGTGCTGCCCTTACCTCACCTGAGACCTTGGGAAAATCTGTGATTCTTTCAAAAGCATCCACTGACTGAGGAAAGAAATTTAAGGATTGTGCAGTTTTGCATGAGTGCTCAAAGATCTGTGTTATTCATCTGGCCCTCATTGCTACACCAAGCTCTAGGGAAACTTTATAATCCTGTCAAAATGTATTACTCGCTTTATCTCCGTGTTTTATAGGTCAAACCATTGTCCTTGTTTTACAGGTAGAGTTTCAAGGTTCAGGCTGACTGCTGGCATGTCTGCACAGTGCAACAGAGTGTGCAGCATACCTCCTTGAGATAGCGATGTTCATGACTGCTTCAGAACCAGAAGCAGTACAGTTTCAGCACAGCCTCTGAACAAATAAGCTGTAATGATGAAAGACTGAACTTACAAGGTCTGGCATAGCCATGTCAAATGTGGCTAGAGTCCTTTCAGATCTCACGGTGCTCTGCTCCTAACTGTGTGATGCCATGTGAATGCATCAGCATGGAATCTCCATGCTGTGCTTGACTGTGTGTTGCAGGCGTGCCCCAAGTCATTCACCCACAAGCATTACAAGAGTCCATGGGAATGGGTTTAGGAGGTGTCCTCCTACAGCCCTGGCTAATGCTAAACAGAAGACCGCCTCCTGCAGTCACTGAGAGACTTCGGGAATAGCTGCAGAAATGCAGATGCTTTAGAGGTGGATAAGAGATTATTTTTTTTAATGAAAAATTGTATACTCCTCTTGTTTGGTTTGAAACACCAAAACATCTCTTAACTTTGATTCAGATAAGTGGGGGAAAAAGGAATCGATCTCCTTCACAGAGCTTACCAAGAGCATTACAGCCTGTGCTACACTCTCAGTGTTTTCTCTCAGTTTTTAACTGAAAGAAATTCTAAGAACAATCTGCATAAAATAGTCTGTAAAATGCAGTTGATCACATTCTTCTCTGTACAGCATAGCAGATAATTTCAAAGTTAAGTCAATTCCAGCAGGCTCTGTTTTGCGGAGTTTTCCCCTTTCCCGGCCATATAAAGCAATTCCTGAACACATTTGGATGATTGCCTTGGAGCAATCAAAAGTGCTGAGGGAGTTGCAGTAGCAAGCAATGCACCATCATCAATGGCCACAATGCAAAACGACTCATTTGATCTTAAATGGGTTGACTATTAAATCTTTGTTTAAATTCAATTCTATCTGGGACTTGGAAATATTAATCCTGCGTTTTCATTCACCATGCAGCCACATACAGAGGCTGCCCTCTGTCCTCCCATCAAATTCTTGGCCACCACATTGTCCTCTATGTTAAACCTCTTCTAAATAAATTAAATTACTGGAAAGGAAATCTAAGAAAAAGCAATATTAACTCTTAAGACAGGTGGCAAGAGGAAAGGAGTGCAACTGTATGGTTTTGGCCTTTTAAAATCTCTTACCTTCATTCTAATAATAAGTGAAAAGACACTGGAGGAAATAATAGGATGAGGCATTCAAAATATAAATTGGCACATGACAAAGATGCGCACAGACAGTGCATAACTTCCCGTAGCATTTAACTGTTCTTCTCCCCAGATGTCATAGTTTGGTGTTAGGCTTTTTTAACAAAAGGTATCAAAACCAATTAGATAGGGAATTTTAACAAATCTTCAATGAGAATTTCACTTGTATATGTTCTTCTGTAAGGTGGGTTATGAAGCCTCTCCAGGGAAGTTTACACCTGTGTGCAGCAGGCAGAATAGACTCTCTTATATGAAATACACATTTAGAAAACAGAAATAATGTTCTTACAAGCGTAAAATAGAAAATGAGCTTGATTCACCAAGTCACCTTTTAATTTTGGGTGCAGACTTTGAGGCACAAATTGCTGGTTTCCTGAGTAGGTCCCTCTCCCACTGACTCCTGGGGGAGCTTTGAGAGCTCAGCAGCTTTGTGCATCTCGATGAGCTGAGTGCCTTGAAGTGATTCCTGAAACTAAGAAATCAAAAAGGAGGAGTAAAATCTGAAATGACGAATTTTAAGCTCTTGGCATTAGTTTCCTCAGCTGCAAAGCAGAGATCTCTTTACCTGTCTGTCCTTTGGGACATGGCGAGAAATCTTTCTATATAATGTTAATAGGTACGTAAGGTTGTAAGGAGAGCTGGAGATGTGCAGTTTTGCTATCTCTACAGTGGTGTGTTTGAAACTCATTGAATACACTCCTTTACATTGGATAAAGTACTTTTTTATATAGCTCCAAATTGTCTTGGTAAGGAATTAAATGAGCTAATGATGTCTTTTTTTCATATTATTTTTACAGACTGTAGGGCAGTGACATTGTGCAGGATTTGTAACATAGCATTTCAGTAGAGTTATTCTGTCCTGGAGGACATAAACAAAGAAAAAGCCCCTGAGTAAGGTTTAGCCTTTAGTATGAGGACTGTTCTTGCTGGGTAAATTAAAAACCCAAGAACCCTAAGGCCTTGAGCATAAAATAGCAGTCTTCCATCTCTAGAAGAATTTTTCATTAGCATCTTTCCCCAGTATATTAATCTATTACTAGACTTCAGAATCGTGTCAAATAATAATAATCGTGTCTGATTTTCTAATGACATACATGACATCTGACTGTTCATTGGTTTGTGTTGGAAGCCTGTCAGTGTTAACATAAAATGCCCAGGTCAATAAATCACTTGCAATCAGCATTAAATCTATGATAGTCAGTGCATTTATATCAGTAGGAACAAAATCGGTAGTTGCTCCTTATATTAAAAAAATGCTTTATTTTCCTTAGATTCTCAGATTAAATGCTGCTTCTAATATACATGCCTCACATAGTATATATTTATGCAAAGTGGCAATCTCATTTTTTGCTTATCTTGCATGTTTTAGTGCCTGAATTAGGTTGACTTTGGGGAAATAATAAAACAAAAAAAAAAGAGAATGGCAAAAAGATTCCCAAAAATTAATTGCTGAGAATTTGGGTTTGAACACACTACACAAAGCTCTGAATTTAGAGCCAAAGTCCTTGCAGTTTCCAGATGATGTGACATTTAGCCATGCTGTGTTCCCCGACTGTGCTCACTGATACTGAAGGCACAGATCTAGAAAAAACACTGTTTATTGTACAGTGCAATAGCAAAAATAGAAATAAATGTAATTTAGTTTTAAATGGTCTGGTAATATTTTTTTAACAGATCTTCCTTGGCCCATGGTGGTTTATTCTGTTTCATGCTTTTTCTGAAAAGTATTCTGGGAGCCTATTGAATTGCAGTGCACGATGCGTCACTTCTCATTCTGCTAAAGGCTTGTTTTTACCTTAAGAATCCCTTGAGCTCATCTTCTGAGCTTTGTTTGAATGTAGTTTTATATGTCCTCTGAGCAAAACATTGCAAATGGGCTGACGTGGTTGTGATTAATATGCTGTGGAGAGTGGTGTCTGAAATGGAACATAAAGAGTTTTCAGATTTGCCTCTGCACGAGAATCCAAAATGCACTGGTTAGTGACTGCAGAAGTAGTTTAAGATCAGACAGGGTTTGTTTTCTCGGTTTATTTTTTAAGAGAGACAGAGAAAAAATTTCCTGAGTACTAAAAAATCTGAAATTGCAGCAGATTAGAATTAAGCACTTTCTACATTTCTGTTAATTAATCCATTAGATTTCAGATTTTTCTATTTACTACCTGATTGCAAATTACCCAAATTATTTTTAACACCCTTCTCTGGAAGTCACAAGAGATATCTGAAGTCAGGGTTTTTATGGACACCCAGCTGTATAAACCAGCCATTGTATTAGCTGATTCCAAGGAGTTAGTATTCCTAGGTGATGCACCTCAAGGAGATGTCTCTTCATTACTCTGCCCACATACTTCATTGTTCTATGCATTGTCCCATAGTGACGATTTCTTCATGGACTTCAGCGGTTCAAAGAGCCTGGGATTACTGGTTTAGATCATGCACTGAAAGGTAGAAGTTTGCACTTGGCTTTGTTAAATTGCATTCTGCTGTTTCAAGGCATTCCCTGAGCTTGTCAGGGAAGTCTTGAATTCTCATCCTATCATCACCATGCAGTTTTGTGTACAAACTTCAATGAGGATTCTGTAGTCAGTCATTTGAGCAGAACATACTGGGCAAGACAGATGACATTCACACATGCCTTCCAACCATTATGACTGAAAATGTCAGTAGTGATTGTCGGGCCCCTGCAGGCACTAATGAGCTTAATGGCACTAACTGGAGAGACCAGCCTCCCCTGGGAGAGATCAGCCTCACCTGGGGCCTCCTCACCTCCCCTCCTGCCCATAGGCCAAGGGGCATTATTTAAGCTCAGCTAGGAGGTGGGCTGTGGGTGCTGGTCTGTAGTGTGGTGCTTTGGCTTTTTGTTACTGTGGTTCTCCATGGCTGTTGGTGCATTGACTCTGATCCTGGTCACCTTCATTGGACCTGACTGGTGAGCTGACTTGGCTCTGTAGTAGTTTCCGTGCCGTGGATTTGCTGATCTGGGCTTTTGGGTGAAACTGGTTGAGCTCCTTGGCTTCTACCTGTTTGGGTGCTGTGGGGCTGGGTCCTGTCTGGTGAGTCCTGACTTTGATCCCAGTGATAATTTCCTAGCTATGTTTATTGATCAGGTCTATGTATGTATATACAGCAGTTCACTGTGGAATATAGTTTTGTAGCCTATATAGGAGCCATATGGGATGGCCAGAGCTACCACTGGAGTCTAGTGTAAACGTTGGGACACTTCTCTTGCCCTTAAAGCCTCCTATCTTGTTAGAGAATGGGCATAATTAGATGGTGATTTAATGTTTTCATGGCATGCTTACTAGCTGCCTTTTGTCTTCTGAAGAATGTTCACAAATACAAGTAAATTAAAACATTCACAATGTTCATGGATACTATTTTTTTGATCATTCAAGTGCTTTAGGAATTTGAGAGTAAGCTGCTGGTGGTATCCTAAGGTTTTTCTTTTTTTTTCTTGCTTAAAGAAGAGCATTTTCTAGGCTTCTGCTGCCTTATCTGTCCTGCATGACTTATCAAAAAGAACAGTTAAAAATCTGAGGTTGTTTCAGCCCACTCCAAGTTATTTACTATAAAATACAACAGGATGAGCCAGCTTAAACTTCTGAAGAGAGAACAGAAAATCACCAAACATAAGATTTTATTCTATATATTACCATTCATTATCTCTCATTCGTGAGACAATGCAGACCTATGCTGAGTTTCTCGAGTCTTGTTGTATTTTGGTTTTCCATCCTTCCCTTGTGGCTGGCAAATGGTCTCACTTTACCTTTTTCACTCAAGCTTATTCCCACCCTCACACAGCCTGTCCATTATCAATAAGCAGTTAATTAGAGCTTGTTCAATCAGTTGGATGGAAGAAAGCTGGTCAAAGCAGTAAGAATAACCCTAGCTAAGGTCTCCTGAATACCCTGGGGAGAAGTCTGTTAACTTGAGGTAAATAGCCTATGTCCTGCCATTTTCCTTTCCCAACATATATCTGTACTCAAATACATCTGTGTGTTTAAAATTTCTTGCTATTATCTAGTCTTGTGCTACAGCTGACCTGTAAGTACTCATGAAGGACCTTGTCTATAACACTGTCTTAGTTTATTGATCTATTAGGTCCCACTGTGGCAAAACCCTTTTGTTTTAATCTCCTGAAGATTTTTATCGTGTCTCACATCAGCAGCCTTGATATACAAGACAAAATTCCTTCCTCTTCTGTATCCACACCTTACTAAGCAGTCGCTATCTTTGCATTAATATTGAAAAAAAAGGCAAAAATTACATCTCATCTTTTTTTCTAAAGGAAATGGTAGCACTGATCGTATGTTGAGAATGCAGATTCTTTGTTTTATGACTTTTGATGACAATTTAGACTTTATCTCCTGTTTTATGATGTTACCAGCAACTGGACTCCTGTCTGTCTCCCCCCAAACACAGCTTTTAAATTTCTCTCATGTTTGCTTGTGGGCATCTGTTGCAAAACTTTTCCCATGTTACTTTGGAGTCCTTTTTTGTTGAGCAATAACTTATTTTTGTAATCCACAATTCAGAAAGCATTTCAAGATTTTCTTTATATGTGATGGCAGTTAGATTAAAAACATTCCCGAGGGGAAGGGTTGTATTTAACACCATTTATATTCTCAGAAACAAAGATTTCTTCCAGGTTTCACTGTAATCTGGCTGTACTTTGGGTTATAGCAGTTGAGTACTAATGAAACTATACAGGGGCATATCCTGATTGTAAACTGTGATGGTAGTAAATTGTGAGTAAGTGTTGAAATAAATAGGCTTGATTTGTACCCACGGTGAAGTGCATAAAATGCAACATTGATTTCACTATGTGAGTTTCATAATTATGCCAGCAAACAGGAGATCGAATATGGAATGTGGTGCTCAAAGACAGCGTAGCTCTCTTGAAATTTAACCTCTTTCTAAATACCCATCTTTCCTTACTGAAAAGAGGTAAGAGGTCATTCTTTTTCTCAAATAGAGCTACAGACATTTTATGGTGTGCTTTTCAGTGTGTGAGGTTTTGTTTGTTTTGTTTTAACACCCATGTGTATAAAGTCACTCTATGGACAGAGCTTGGTTCCTTGCTTTCCTTTTTTGGAATACAAAGCTCTTTACTTCTCCAAGGGTTGCTGCCTAACATGTCTGGTTTACTGTCCTTTTGAAGAAGAGTAGGGTAATAGTATCCCAAAGCTGTTATCTAAGGAAATCGGGAAGCAGACCTCATTAAAAACAAAAAACCAAACCTATTGAGACAATTAGTCACCTTCATCAAAAGCACCTTGAAGTGCTCTAAGATGTGCGACAGAATATTTATATTCATGGTGGCAAAAGAAGTATAAACCTTGCTAAATGCAAAACTTCATTCCATTTCTTCTGTATTTCCTTTTAAAAAAGTAGACTACTCCTGTCTGATGGGGTTTGCCTGCATGATGAAAACAAAAGCTTCTTTTTCTTCTGTCCAGTCATGTTATCCCCAATTATTTAGGTTTGGGGTTGCTCTTTATCTGTAAAAAAATAGTCTGTTACAGAGACTAAACATAATTCACTCGGGGATTCTTCAGCCACTGAAGAAACAACTTGCCAGTTGTCAAGGTAGAAACAGAATTATTTGCATTGTCCAAGAGCCTGATACCAAAGGGAACAGTAATGTCACAGGCAGATCTGTTCTATGGTATGAAGTATTTTTTTTCTACTTTGTTTTAGTTCATAATGAGAATCCTACTTAATTGTTAGCGAGGAAAAGCCAGTGAAAGGTTGAACAGAAGCATAGCAGAATTTTACCCACATAGGTTGTTTCCTCTAAAAGAGTAACCAATCTAAAAGGATATAGACTTCTTCCAGTTGAGGAGAATGTCAGAGTGTTTTGTAAGCTCCCTAGTAGTGGGTTACCATAAAATGAAGATGTAGAATTTCTTTGAAGACCCAGATAGGTATTAGCTGTCAGATTAAATGAATTGGGTGGTTTTACTATTGCTTAAAGCATGACTTCAGTGAAACTGCCTTTTTGAGCAGAGTTAGACTTCTTGCACCTCTATCTCTTCTGGTTTTTTTATCCAAAGCAAAATACAGAACACATCTATTTAAAAAATGGGTTTCTATTTCTATAGGTCTCTGATAATGGGGGAAAAGATAGACCTTTGGTCCTCTGAATTCGTTAAATTCCTAACCTACATGTCAATACCATTGTCTAAAAGTTGCAGCTTATAGAAATGTGATGTCTTCTGATGATTGCCTTGCATTTCTCTAGACAGCACCAAAAGCATAATCTGCTGCTACATCATTTTCCCAGTTGTGTCTGAAAAACTTAATTCACCATGATTTGAAAATTGCTCATTGGACAAAGCTGTTTAATGCAGGGTGGATTTTTCACTTCTCTTAACTCTCTCTGGGAATTTCAGACTTGTAGCTTTTAATCTTAAATAGATATCAGATCAGTAGATATGATCTACCCTGAGAAGCCACTAGTACCTGTGTTTCCAGCATCTTCAGGTGGTAATCCTCATTTTGTTGGGGAATCCATAGGAAAAAGATTATGCTGTACTGCAGATAAGGAATGCTGACATCAGTATATAATTATACTTCAGGAATTCCTGTCTCCCAGATCAGGGCTTGTTTTTCCTTTACCAGAATAGCCCAGTAAATTTCAGCGGATGTACAAATTAAAATCAGTAGTGCACTGACAAGGCAAAACTTTCTTTAAATCTTAGAAGAACAGAAATTTACTTCTCTCCCTGGAAAAGAAAAAGCATTGACTTTTCCAAATTGTATCCAGCCCATCTTTCCAATTTGGAACAACAGCACCATCCCAAGATCGAATCCAAACACTATTCTTGAAAAAGCTGTCTTCCTATGGGTGTTGCCTCTATAGGACTCGAATACAGTACAGACCTTAATGAGTAACCAATCTGATATGGAAAAAATGCAGATTGGTGGCAGTCCATAGAATCATGGAATTGTTTTCATTGGTATAGACCTTTAAGATCATTGAGTCCAATCATTAACCCAGCACTACCAGGTCACCACTAAACCATGTCCCTCAGCACCACATCTCCACAGTTTTGGAACCCCTCCAACCCGTCGACCACTACCCTAGGCAGCCTGGGCCAGGCCTTGACAGCTGTTGCGGGGAAGGCCTTTTTCCTTCCTTGGCGCATCTTGAGGCCATTTCCTTTTGTCCTATTGCTTCTTCCTTGGTAGCAGAGACTGACCCCCCCCTGTCTCCAACCTTCTTTCAGGGAGCTGTTGAGAGTGAGAAGGTCTCCCCTGAGCCTTCATTTCTTCAGGCTGAACAAGCCTATGTCCCTCAGCCAGTCCTCACCAGACTTGTGGTCTAGACCCTGCACCAGCTTCGCTGGCCTCCTTTGCCCATGCTTCACCACCTCAGTGTCCTTACTACAAGAGATTGACGTGACAGCAACATTAGCTTTGCAAATGTTTAGTTACTGCTCAGTTACAGGTTGAGCAAGGTGAAAGTGAATCAGAAAATAGTGACTGCATAAGTAGCATGGTCAGGGTAAAACTAGAGAGCTAACAAAAGATGTTAAGACCTAATAATTGCTACAAAAAGCAAGAAGTGGACACGGGAAATTTTTTTTCTCGTTATGTGACATTTATTCCCCCTCTCTACCATCACCGCAGGTTTCCTAATTTTTCTTTTCTTCATGTGGTCCTTTCAGTTAAGCCCGTAGACCATGTTTTGGGTGAACATTTATTGCTGCAAGTCAGCACAATATGGCAGCTGCTCTGACAGTGTTTTGGCTCGTGTCTGTCACATCAATTTACAGTGAGGATATAGTGCAAGAATTAGGTTTAGAATGGAATAAAAAATGATGTTTTTTTTTCCCTGAAGGAAATGTAGCCACGTCTTCTCTAGCAGCTAGATTCTTTGCACTGATAAAAACCTTTGCAAGTAATTACACATAGGACACAGTCCATAGCATTTCATTTTCATATGCTATAAATAAGCCAGGATCAATTGCAAGTCATAATAATGAGGGCAAAATGTATTAATTTTACATAGTATATTTCAGGAGATATGCAAGCTGGTGATAAACTCATTGGTCTGCAGTGAGGGAGAGCTGCTTGCAACAGGGACTCATGAGTCATCCACATCCTGGAAAGCTGTGCTCTCTGCACGTGTTAAAGGTGCTCCCCTTAGGTTCTCTTTGTAGAAATTGCTGGGTTTAATTGTGCATCTTTGGAAAGAAATCTTGACCTTTGTTTCCATCAGCCTCATGAACTAATCCTCCCTCTTACGCAGTAGCCCATTGAATCTCAGTAATAAGTCCCAACTGCTCAGTAACTGAATCAGTCCCCAAATGCTCAAGTATCTGATGCAGAAAGGGAAAGCTCTTCATCCCTGCCCCTTAGAGATGAGGATCTAGAGGCCCAGAGAAATAAAATACCATCAGACCTCATCAGCAAGTAATTCCAAAGGCTGAATAAATATTCTAAGACTAAGTAAAGGAAATGAGAAGAGATTTTGGTAGTGCTTCACCATGTGAAAACTGCACTGAAGGTCATATGGAAGTCACAGCTTCCTGAATGTATGTGTGCATACATGGGTACACCCAGCACCCCTTATTTATGTGATGACCTGCAAGTTGCATCATGGTCTATACTCAAAGAAGCTATAGTTATCCTGAGGTTATCAAGCCATGTTGATAAGATTAATAACTAAAATGTTAGGGACAGGAAAGAGAATTATGGATCGTTTAATCCTGAAGTTTATTCAAGGTCATTGAAGGGAGAAACAACAGAAACAGAAATGGCCAGAAGTCACTATCTAGGGGAACTCAAGGCTATGCTTCATTAATATAAGTTAGCAATGTAAGGATGAGGAAGGGTTTGTAAAGGATAAAAAAAAAGCTTGAGGTCCAAATCAGAAAAGAGGATTTATCAACAATGTCTTTGTATTTACTCAACACTTTTCATAGATCTTGGATTGGAGAGCTGCACACCCTTGTCCCTGCACTCACATTTAATTATCTTTGGCCAAGTGTTCATTCCTTCCCCCAAACCTGGATTAACTGCTGTGGCTCCCCCTTGCAGAGGGGTTTTGAAATCACAGACCTTAAAAGCTAACCAATACCACCTACTCAGTTATCGAAACAGGACATAAAAACTTCCTCACTGGTTTCACTGGACATGTAAGCCAAGTTCCTGCCCCTTCCCCCTGACAAATCCCTGCCCTATTGTTCTTATAAGGAAGCTGCCTCCTCAGGCCTGACAAAATAGTTTTTTCAGTGCCATGAAGTTCGCTCTCAGGAAAGGTCAGAGTGATCACAAATGTTGACCTGACTGAACTGCAACATGTTTCTTGTACTGTGACCTTTTACAAGCCACCCCCAGAGCTGCTAACTGGTGGAAAAAGAGCAAGCGAGGAAGCAATTGTCTTTATGCCAGTGCACTGGAACTGAAACTGTCACTGGACTGGTGTCCTGTTATCATTTCAAATGTTGGCAAAGGCTCTTTGCAGCTGAAGTAAAACCCAGAAGCCTTGCTTGTGTCTGTTACCTCTAATACATGTATATATGTGCTTTTAAATCTCAGTTAAAAGGACATCCTTTCTACTTTAAATATGGTGTCTTAATTTTTTCCTTCTACAAATATTCTGAACTGCGTGACTTTTAGTGCAGTTGGGATTAAGTGTACGGGACCCAGTAAGGCTGTTGACAGTGGTGAATGCAGTAAGGAACAAAGTGGTCAAGAAATGGGGAAAGGCAGGAAGAGGCTCCAGAACAGAGGAAGTGTGAGAATCAATGGTTTCATACCAGCGTGCATGTGAAGGTGGGAGAAGTTAAAGACTTTATACTTGCTGTATATATTAAATTTCTATGAGACCATTTGTGGATGTAGTATAGGGTGGAAGTATTTTGCATCATACAAGCAGATCTATCTATGTCAATGTGTTATTTTCTTACTGCATAGCTTCCCTCAGTGCTTCCTTCTTATTAGTATTAGCTGCTTGCCCAAGTACTCCAAAGATTAGTTGTTTTTTTTTCCTACAGTTGCTAAAATCTGTATTGACTTGGGGAAGTGCCTCTTTTCAGTAATGGAAATTTTTGAAGAATATATATAAATATGAGGACCTCACTAATGGTTTAGGTAGTAAACTTCATGGGTTTTTCAGGACAATGAGACAGACATTAAAAAAAGAAAATAAACACCATCTTGCTGTGTTTGAAAATGCATTAGAATCTGGGTGAGCAGTGGGCAGGGTGGGGGGAAATTTCCCTCCAGGTGAATAGAACTGTTAAGCCAAGTATTCTGGGCAAGCATCATTTCAGGTATTCAGTTTACCCAAGTCCTGTCTACACTCAGTTCCTATGTGTTCTGGGTTATTTCAGGAGGCAATGCAGCCCTTTGCAGAAAGCAAGAAGGTCTGGGACCCTGATCTGAGAATGTCAGGTGTGTGTCAGCTTTATGGCAGCTGCAAGCACAAGGCTGAATTTCACTTTCCTGTCCAAAGATGAAAGAAGTGACCGGTTTTGTACACACTTCAGTGACAGGTAAAATTATTCCTTTTATATAGTGTGTAATGTTGCTTGGTACATCTTGGTATTTTTGGCTGGAAAGCATTTTATCTGTATGAAATTACTATCATCCCTGCTCAGATTTCAAGATGTCGTGACAGGACAAGGGACAACAGGCACAAACTGGAACCCAGGAGGTTCTGTCTGAACAGGAGGAAAAACTTTGTTGTGTGGGTGGTGGAGCCTGGCCCAGGCTGCCCAGAGAGGTTGTGGAGTCTCCTTCTCTGGAGAGATTCCAAACCCTCCTGGATAATGAGATCCTGGGCAACCTGCTCCAAGTGACCCTGTTGGAGCAGGGGGCTTGGATGAAACGATCCCCAGAGGTCCCTTCCAGCCCCTTCCAATGCTGGGATTCCATGAATCATGCTGCTGCTGTTCTTGGACTGGCAGATTATCAGATTGTTGCTTCCTTGCTGCTCTGATATCATTAATTTCAATGCAGTTGTGGTGGCATGAAACTGGATGAATACATTGGTGAATCGGGTATAGAAACTGTAGGTCCCTTCACTGTAGGGAAATGTAATTAAACTTAATAGGAGTTATGGTTTATAAATGGAGAGATATACTGGTTTTGATAAGAATGGATTGTAGTGATTCAGTAGTAAGGCTCTCAACTATTGCTTTAGCTATATTGATTTTTTTTGTATGTTACAAGTTTCCATTTTTTGTAACATTTCCTTATGTTTCCTAACTTGCTGGAAAACTTTTCTGTGGTACTGCTGATATTGAAATTGGATCAACACAGGGAGTCCAAGCTACTTAGAGAGTTCTGAAATCAGTCTGTTGTAAGTGTATCTTTATTTCATATTTACTCATTTATTTGAGTTAAAAATATAAACAGAATATTAATAGCAGCTTTTGCACCAAATATGTTTGTAGATGGAAAATGGTAGTAGAGTCCCCATCCCTGGAGGGGTTTCAAAGCCATGTAGATGTGGTGCTGAGGGACATGGTTTAGTGGTAACCTGGCAGTGCTGGGTTAATGGTTGGACTCTATCTTGGGGTCTTTTCCAACCAGAATTATTCTGTGATTCTAAGATTCACTGGCCTTCAAAAAAGAACAGATTTTTGTCCAGCAGTAATTCCATTCATCTCTCCAATAAACTTTTTATTTCTTTATAAAAGAAAGCCCCCCCCAAAAAATGAAGAAGACCTAATTATAGTTAGCTGAATAAGCATCTCTGTGTTGGCATATATTGATAGGTGGGGCAGTTGAGGAGAGCTAGAACATGCAGAGCTAAAAATGAGATGGAGTTCCTTTTGCTGTTCAGAAGAAAACTTTGCCTTTGCTGTCTCGTGTCGGTTGTTAGATTGTCACTGGGTGGCACTCACTTGCCAATTCATTGATTTGTACAAATAAATGAGCAGTAACAATTAATTACACACTCCATGAGTATAGCTCGCTGGGAAGGCAGAAGCTGTGCAGACCTATGCAACCCCCTCCCTCCCCCCCAATACCTGCTGTGTGATCAGGATCCTTATTAACATGCCAGGCAGTCTTTGGTGATTCCCACTAGCTATTTTTTCGTACTCTTTTGATTATGAACATGGAGCCCAGCTGAGTTCAGTGGAGCCAGCCAGCAGCCTGAACACATGTAGCCTTTTGAGGGGGGGTGGGGGGAAGAAGTTACTAGTACTATTATATGCACCATTGGAAATTTCTCATTTTCTATTTTCTGCATAAATTGCTTCTCATATTCATCAGAGGATCTGATGTATACCTACAGTATATGGACAAGCTCTATTCTGATCTCTTAAGTGTAGCTCTCAGCTTCTACATGAAAGAAATTGAAAAGGTTAGGTCAGGCATTTAAACAAGGAATTTCAGAGCTGTTGACACACCTCCTCAACCCTCAGACTTAAAGGACAGTGCCTGCTTTCCGTCTGGGTAATTGCTAAAGGGAGACTAGACCTGTGACCCCTATGGTCAAACGGAAGGGTTTGCAGATATGATGAAAGGTCTGAGTGACTAGCACAAGATGCTGTGGATTCTTTGAAACAGTTTGGGAGCTGACAGTGAGGCAAAGAGGGCATGTCATACCTAGGCCTTTGGGGAGGGGCCCAAGGGAGCTCTGCCGCTGACTCTGCAGCCAGCTGGAAAGGAACATCAGAAAGAGTAGATGAGAATGTCTTAAGGAGAGGCCAGACTCAACAAAAGCAGGGTGGCAGGATAATTTTCTGTATCGGAGTCTAGCCTTTTTGATATATAAAAAAGCAGAAGCTGCTGGTTATGGAGAAGCTGGTTGAGGTCAGAGGCTTATGAAGTCAATAAAAGTAGTGGGTGCCAACACTTGACTTTTTACCTTTACCATTAGGCACCTGTGTTTATATCCAGATGTATGAGCTAGTTCCTGGGTGAACTCACCTCTTCAGCCGCACTGCTTACGAGGCACAGTTGGTCTCTGGGTTTGGGAGCTGTGGCTTTATTTAAAGCAGTGCTGAATATTTTGATGATCTTCCCAGTAGGCCAAACTGAATGCTCAGAATCATGAACTGCAGTTCCTCCTTTTAATTCTATTTATATCCCTTACCCAAATTAAGAAGCCAATGGTAAAACATTTTTTCAAGCTCTTTGCTTCAGGATGTAAGTGCAGCAGCAGGTAGATTGCTGTAGCATAGCTTCTTGTTTGTGGGCTGTGGTGGTCAGCTTTTACCTGAGCCTGTCAAAGCTACTAGGAAGAAAATACAGTGCAGGAACTGGCTAAAGTCTATAGAACTCTTGCTTCTGAACGGTGGTATTTTCCCATCTGATAAATGATTTTTATTTGTATTCTGTTCATTCTTTATCTCGGATATCTTTTATGTGCAGTGTTTGTTGTGCTTAAGGCACAAGTGGAATGTTCATGAAAATATTCAGCTATAACTCTATTGAGTCAATAGAGGTGTTTTTCCTTCCCATTACCTACCACAGTGCTGACATTTTATTGCTTGCTGAGATAGGAGACAACAAGAGGGAAAATGGAATCATTTTATTCCCATATCTAAAAATAAACCCCCCAAGAATGCGTTGCAAAAGAACAAGTAATTGCTGCGGAATTCACAAACTCCGTTGCTCATTGAAGGGAGAATATTCTGCAGATGAAATATCTGGAACTGAATGTGCGATGTTGCAGGTCTGTTGAATTGCTAGGATTTACCTGTGTCCTTTCTTTTAATAGATGTCTCTACCTGATGTCAGATAGGTGTATAAATGTATTGTGACATTTTAGGTGCTTTTATCATTGTAGAAAGCTTCAGGTATATTAACAAGTCTGGCTTTCCAGCAGCCTGAAAGGTGGGGAAGTGTCTTCCATTACAAGTAAGGATGAAGGACTGGTAGATTAATCAGGTTGGTCAAGGTCGCACACTAAGTTTGTGGCGAAACTGAATGAACCCAAATTTCTTGATCACTCAGAGAAGAAAAATAATATTCATAAAGTGAGACAAATTTATGGAACTTGGCCAAACCTGAAGCAATAAGGATGCAATGAAAAGATTATTGTGCTCTGAAATACATGTACTTCTACTGTACTGCTAGTCAGCCCTAGCATGCTTTGAAGAGAAGAGCTGTAAAGGCACACTTTCTGCAGCCACCAGTTGCCATAGTGAGGAAGGAAAAGGGGTTGTCTTACTGCTTCTAAAAATGTTTGTGATGGGCAGGGAAAAATCCAGAAAAGCAGAGACAAAGAACATGGCTGTTAACTATTATTAATGTAAACCATAGGGCATCCTTAGAAGTCTTAAATAATTACAAGTTAAAAATACTAAGCTATTCTCCTATATTCAATCTTCAAGAATATGGCTTCTGAAAGCCATTTTTTTCTAATTTCAGTCACATTTCTGCTGCCCCTGTAAAAGTTAGGAACAGTCTTGAGGTATCTCTAAATCCTGGGTGCTGTTAGCAGCCCTGTTCAAAGTCCGGTGTAAGTGGGAGGCTGCTGGTTAAGAGGTGGGTTAGAGCTGTGCAATAAAAAAAAATTTGAAACAAGAGTTTATGAATGTTACAAAACTTGGGATTTTGCTGCAGCCTTGAGATCCATCTACCGGACCTTTATTTGCTGACTCATTGCCCATATGCCAACACACTACTGCTGTTTGAGACATTGCCCTGTCAAGGTCTCCCTTAAAAGAGGCAGGTGAACAAGATAGTTGCTGCTCTGTCAAGATGCAAGCAGTGTCTTCTCTCTTGAGTTAGTGAGGTGAAACAAAGGTAGCAGGGTGAAATCCAGGATCTGTCCTCCAACATAGTGATGAACTCTTTGGGGGCTGTTAGTTCTGGAACTCTTGTTGCCAGTTCTCTTTGGTAAAACTGCGTTCTCTGTCTTCCAAAAGGTTTAATCCTTTGTCAGAATATTCAGATCTGCAGGGAGATCGTTATAGGGTTTTTTTTGTCCATTTCAAGGGATAGTTCCATCAAATGAAAAAAGTGCAGACAGGATTTCATTTGTCAGGGAGAACCTAAAAAGTGGAGCATTGGAATCCTCTTTTGGTGTACTGTTTTCATTACCTCTTCAGTCCACTGAAGTGCTGTTAAAGTTTTCTGGAGGCAATGGGAAGTAGACTAGAGTATGAGGAGACTGGTAATGGGTCTGCACCAAATGAATACATCCCTTTTGTCCTGGGAGCACCCATCATCATTCATGTGCATTTGAATTACTGTTCCTGGATCATTGTGACATTTTCTTCTGGGCTTAGAACTATTTGCTCCTCCACCTCCTTGTTAAAGGAGAACCTTGGTACCTGGAAAGGAAACTGATGGAAACCAGTCTGTCCAGTGAAAGGGCATCAGGAGCTAATCCCTTAGTACATTTAGGCTTCTTACAGGTCACTCATTCTGCATGTGAATCACACAGGGGAGCAGTATGTCCTGACACTTGGAGATCTAGACATTTCTAGGCTACCATCTCCATTTACTACTTGCATTAGAGCAGGGATAAGAGGAGTTATCTTGCCAGATGGGCGGTGCAGGCTGCAATTTAGCAAGGATAACCCAAAATAAAACCCCAAGCAGACATAAGGAGATTTGTCTTTCCACTAATCCCTAATCATTTTGCCACTTATCAGTTATTTAACCAATGAATTTATGTTCCAGGTTTGAGCGGCTGCAGGGAGCAAGGGCTGGGAAGAAGTGTTTGAAAGTGGCATCTGTCTGTTAGCGGTAATTAAGCTGCAATATGCAAAGTTTTAGAGTTTTAACTGCACCCGTTAAGCTGTTGATGAGCAGTAAAATCTCTGATTAAATTTGAGAATTGGAGCCAGCCTCAGCTCACCACTGCTCACCGTTGAGCTGGCTTCGGGGCTCTGTTCTGTGCTGACTGCCAGCCTCCAAACTTCAGTATGGTGAAGACAAGTGGAATGGGGGTGAATGGCTTTTACACAGCTTTATTTTTCCAATATATGTACATGCCACAGCCAGGGAAACTTGTCTTTTTTTTTTTTCTTTTTGTTTCACACTGTCTCAAAGCATGTGGATTCCTTGGGCAAAGTGTAATGTGCTGGTGGACGTTTCTCTGTCTCAGAATGGCAGTTATGAGGGTGAATGTGTTTTTATAGCATTCTGAAAGCTCTGGATCACTGTGTAAAGTCAATTAATTGTTAACCCAGTAAATATAAGTATTAATTATCTAACAGCACTCCTGCCTGACTCCCGTGCTGCCTTTTCTAACCATTTGGCAGGTCACCTCCTGGGTGCACCAGAGGCATCATTCCCTAACATGGGAAGTGTCACAGAGCTCCGAGTAATGAATGAGACCATTACACCTTAACAGTAGAGGAACCAGGTTAATCCTTTGTCAAATCAGTGCACACGGTGTCCTCCTTCCTTGTTGCCATTACTCAAGGGGTGACAGCAGTTTCTCATCCACAACCTTTCAGGTAACCACCGATGCATGTTTAGGACAGAGATAGGTATGACACTGCACATAGGCCTTCAGATCCTGTCACAGGGGAACAGAGCTGACAGCAGTGACTAAAGCTATGAGCAACTTTTTTGAAACAATCCTTTAGGAAAAAAAACACACAAACAAAACCACACAAACAATAAAATAAAAAAAAAATAAAATAAAAAAAACCAAACATACACACAAAGGAAAAACAATTACATGAAACCAGACCTGTTTCAAGTTATGAAGGATTCATTTCATTAAACCCTTGAACATCCAAAACCTTTTGCTTTGAGACAGGTGTCTGTAGTGAGAGGGAAGTATGTTTATACAATCTTTCACCCAGCAGATCCTCAGAGTTCATTTCTAGATATGAAGAGTAGCCACCTTAAAGGTGAAAAACAACAGCTTTGTGTTACAGTGGAGTGTATGTAACCTCACCACAGCTGAGGGTGAGAAATGGGGTGTATTATTGAAGATACTGCAAGGAGGAGATCTTTCAAAAAGAGCATTTGTAGAGGACATCAGAGCAGCATTATTTTTGTTTCCTCTCTGAGGAGGAAAGACTGAGAGCCCTGGGACTGTTTAAGTGGAAAAGAGAAGACAGAGAGGATCTGATCAGTATCTAAAGGGTGGGGTTCAAGAGGCTGGGGCCAGTCTCTTCAGTGGTGCCCAGTAAGAGGCCAAGGGGTAACAGGCACAAACTGGAACCCAGGAGGTTCCATCTGAACAGGAGGGAAAAACTTCTTTGCTGTGAGGGTGCCAGAGCCTGGATCAGCCTGCCCGGAGAGGCTGTGGAGTCTCCTTCTCTGGAGACGTTCCAAAACCTCCTGGACAATGCGATCCTGGGCCCTCTGCTCTGGGTGACTCTGCTGGAGCAGGTGGGGTGGATGAGGTGATCTCCAGAGGTCTCTTCCAACCCTTTCCATGCTGGGATTCTGTGAGTTTCCATGTTCATTAAACAGGAGAAACTGATCAAGACCTTGGATTCCTTCTTCCATAAGGCATAGATCATGGATTTAACTTTGAGATACTGTACTTTTCAGATGAGAAACAGTAAACCTCAGCTTTGGCATTTGCTCTTTGGCTCTCAGGCAAATACCTTTTTGTCCAACAGACCCTAAATAGGATATGAAGGCATTGTGTCTGTCATCTCTTTTTCTAGGCCTTGCATTTAGGATGGGTCTTCAGGATTAGTGGTTTGGTGAACAAGAAGGGTGGTTACCTGAACAGATACTTAGCATTTTTAATCAATGCACAGCAAAATAATATATTAGAGAGAATCTGGAAATGTTTTGAGCTACTTTTTATAAAATAAGTGGCTGCCCCAGGGATCATTGTTTAAAGGCCTGATGAATCTCGGAGTATTAGCCCCATGTCTGACACTTATTTGATGGATTGCCTTGGAGAAGTCATGTCCACACATTGTTTCATGCCCTTAATCTGTAAAATAAGTATGAAAATATTTACTCCTTAGGCTATTGTGGAAATTAATTAACATTTCCATAGTTCTTTAAAGATGTAAAGTGCCAACTAGTATTATGATTACGCTGCCTCGGTCTATAATTTTGTCAGATGTCACAAATAACACGGGTCAGTCGTTGGCTTCAGACTTCCAGTGAAATTTAAGGGGTTTGCGTGATGTAGTTCTGCATTGTTAACTTGGAGTGAAAATTATTATTACTTAACAATAAAAATACAGCATTTGATGTGAGGTATTAGGATGCCAGGTATGTCATTTTTCAATTTGAAAGTAACACCAAGAAAAATCCCAATGTTCTGTGGCTATGAAATACTAATGGAATTTTCCCATATACATGCAGATGCCATTAATGATATTTCTAATAACTTTCACGATGGGATGCTGTATTTGTTTTCCATTCATCCCTGCTTTTCATGGCATGAGGCATTTTTCATTGGTTTCACCATCATTCTTCTGTTTGCTCCTTGACAACTTCCAATTCTTCCTCAGAAGTAGCTGGATTTTGGTGAAGGGTGATGTTATTTTCTCTCCTTGTTTCTCTCTCTGCTCTCTGAAATGGATTTGATGCCCTTCATGATGAAAGGCACTGTAGCAGTGCGAGCCATTGCTATCAATTGCTCAAAGTTTTGGTGAGGTTTGAAGCTGCTGGTTCTCTTCTCACAGCCCCTGTAATATATGCACCGAAGGAGCATTATCTTGCAAAATGGAATGGACTTGTTGAAAATGGGCTTAATTGAAAGGGATCCAGTAAAAACATAATTTAGTGAGATAATGGCTGTGCTGCTGCTTCTTGCAAATAGAGTAAATTTAAAATTATTATCTGTGGAGTTAGTTGAAGCTGATGAACTATCCAGGGAAATAGTTTATTAACATAGCTGCAGCTTACAGGCATCTCTTACCAGTTCCCCTTAGCCTTGAGGAACCTTTGCAGGTAGCACATTTTTTAGCCTCTTCTGCTCATGCAGAAGTCAGGTGTAGAATTTCTTTTTCTCTCTCTGCCTGATTGTGGCTTCAGTTGACTGTGCCAGGTGACTCAACTTGCTTGCGTGGGTTGGAGTTCAGGCCTCCAGGCTGGAGTTCGAGCTTTTTGTCATCTCCATCCTGCCAGCCCATCTGACTTCTCCAGACGTGAGCTGGCAGGGAAGCTCTGGGGAATCTGGACTTGAGGCACAGCTTGCATTCCTAAGACAGCACAGCTATACTGCAAGAGGTTTATACACCTTTCCGAACACAGAGCTGGTTTGCTCTTGAGAACTGGTTACCGAGAAACACTCTGTTGTCAACCCTAGATCTGTAGTTTGCTTTGGTTTATTAATTAGCCGGATTTGCATGCTATCATTCCCCCTAGATAAGGCAAAAGCTTGCTAAAAGTTCATTCACAAGAAAAGTAGTAAGTAGTGAAATTCAGAACAGATAAAGGGAAATCAAGGATCATTCACAGGATAATTTCCATCAGCAGTGGTTTGGAGCTCTGGAATACTTTCCTTACAAAACCCAGATATCTAAAAAGATAGATTATTTAAAATTCACAACTGAGCATAATACTGCTGAGTGTGCAATAGGAAATTATCCTGTAGTACCAAGGGAGTTAATTATTCATCTCCTGTTTTGATATGGCAGTGTTTTGAACTCTCTGCACTTGCAGATGTAACTGGATGGTACACAGGTTGCCAAACATCAGAGAGCAACACCTCTCTTTGTCTGTAACACGTGAAGAGACCTCAGCCAAGCCTCAAACCAGGCCTGAAATACTGTAGTTATCTACAGCTCCTGCGTATCTGTGGGAGACCCTTAACACAGCAGTCTCCCTTGCATCTTTTGTTTTGAGTGCCCACGTATAATCTGTTTTTTAGATAAATCCAGATGCTTCTAAGAAAAAGCAAATATCTGTTGTCATTGCCATGATCCTGCACTTAGTCCCAGCTCTGTGTTCTGTCTCCAGACAAGCACTCTTAAGCCCCAGTACTCACCTGGTGCTACAAAATGAGCCAATTCAAGGACCTACACTGACAAAAAGTCACTTCCCCCCAAATTACTCCTTGAACAGGTTCACCAGAGGGTCAGATGAGCATCACAGCTGGAACAAGGGAGGAGGAGGAGATGATTAACCAGGGATTTTGATTTACCTACAATTAAATTGTCGAGAACTTAAAGCATGGTAAAAGCCTCGATAGCCAGAGATTTCTTCTTCGGTCAGTGAAAAGGGAGACGTAGCCAAGATCATTTTATTTATTGCCCTGTATAGGATTTGATTTATTTCTTTCTGGAGGGATCTTGGACCTTCTTAATCTAGCCGCTACAATTATCTTATGGACTAAGTAGTAAGTAAAGTAGTCAACTTTGGAATAATTTAGAGTTTTTTCAGTCCAGCTTTTGTAAGTGCAGATCTTACAACATTTCTGTTTCTACTTCTTCCCAGACACAGTATTCCTATAACAAACAAAACCGTGCTCAGGGATGCCTGTGGCAAGATCTGTTCTCACAACCAAAAGTGCCTAATATCTCAGTGTACATTCCATTCTGACTGTGTTAGGATGAGGACTAAAGACATATGATCATGCTTTTCTATCTATAACCAATGATTTGCTCATTGTACAAAGAAAAGCCCAATAAACTTACTAATCTTAGGTCGTATTGGACATGAGTATGCCACTACATGGGGAGAAGGACCACTGTGTAGTCCTTTTTATTCAGACTTGTAGTGCTTAGCAAAGGAATATTTAGCACAGTCACCTATAAGGAAGATGAGGTATAATCACGGAATCATAGAATGGTTTGGTTTGGAAGGGACCTTAAGGTCATCTCATTCCAAGCCCCTCACCATGGGCAGGAACACCTTTCACTAGAGCAGCTTGCTCAAATCCCCATCTAACCTCACTGCGGACATTTCCAGGGATGGGGCACCTCCATCATCTCTGGGCAACCTGTTCCAGCACCTCACCGTCCTCACAATGAAGAACTAATCTGTGTTCATCCTGGTTTCTCCCATGACATTAGGATAGCTTTTACACCACAGATAGTGTTGCTTTTACACCATTTGCCTGTGGAACTCTATAGGAGAGCCATGGTGGTTTGTCCAGAACTAGCTCAAGTGATAAAGCTTCCATATAAATCAATGTCTCTTAATTTTACTGTCTCATCTAAATGGTGGTCTTGGGGAAGAGCCTCCTAACCACAACATTTTAGCTTTTTCTTTCCTCTTAGCAATTAATAGAACCATGTAGATTCTATATCTCAAGACATTGGTGCTTTTTAATTCCCTGTAAATACATCACAGGCTCACCCCAGGTCTAAGCACACCTCTTCCAGCAGTTATCATTATGCGGCCTCATATTACTGAGTCTTAATCATATTTGTAAGGCATTTTGCAGCTCATTTATGTATACTACAGGTGTCATCATCAGTAACTGCAATGGGATAGAGACATCATTCCATTCACTTCATTTACTTGCTTTCTTAGTAATGCATCGACAATGGCATTTCCCATTCATTCTCGGATTTGTATCTTGGAGTTCCTGTTGTAATAGGGGAAGGGATGAAGTTATGGTCTGACAGAAGTGGTGCCTCATTGTCATGTTGTCAGATGGTCTGGACTGTAGTTTGAAAAAGCTGAAGCTAACCACCATGGTTTGTGCCACGGTGCTGGTAAACAAAATGTGACTGAATTTGGATTTTTTTGGGAGTGCCATTTGGAGTAGCTCTCAGGATGTTCTGAACTAGTCAAGCTGGTGTCTCGCAGGCCAAATCTCACCTCTGACGTTCTCTATCCTGCCTCCTGCCTTTTCCTCAGAGGAAGAAGGGAAGAGCTCTGTCTAACAGATGGGTATTTCCTCATGTAGTAACCTCTCTTTCTGCATCTCTGAATTGAGACACCTTCTGATATCAAGGTCCAGCCCTGTGGTTGTCAAGCTTGACCCACCTTGTCAGGAGGTGATATTTTAGAGCTCAGCAGTGGTTCAGCGTTGGGAGAACTTCCGCATTTCTCTCCTTTCCCTGCCTGGCTGTAGTTGAAGTGGGCATGGTCTTTAGCATTGGCACACAATTTCACAACCCAATTACATGATGACTCAAGGGAATGTGACTAGCAAGTGTGATGTTTGCTATTTGGCATATCTGTCAAAGTCCTGTAGATATTTCTTGGCATTTGTCCAGTTGCCTCCTTAATGTCTTATGACATGTGTTCCCAAAGTGGCAGGATTTTATGTTTACATCTCTGGCCAGAAAATGAGCACCAAAGCAGCTATTCCAAACCTGAGTTTATTAACCAGTGGAAGCCAAATACTTTCAAAAGAATTTAATTTCCCTGCCTTATTTTCTCTACAGTTTCTCTTTTATGACAAACTGTGCTTGCTTTAAACAGGTGCAGAATTGCCAGGGAGCCGAGAGTGGCAGTCCCTCAGCAACACACCCACCACATCCGATAGTTTAGTTCTGTCTGTGCTAGTAAATGTAATGTGTGCAGGAACGTTCCCAGGTACTGATGCCAGCTGGCAAAGAATGTCCCATGCCTATGCTGGTTTATTCTTTTCGCTTCCAAAATAGGGTGCTGCATGCAAACTGCTTCTGGAGAATGTTCAAAGCCCAGGAATCACCTGGGGAAGTGCTGCTTGGTGTGGGTCAAATGCCAGGTGCCATTCCAGCCACCAAGTTTCAGTGCCCTTGGAATTTCCCAAGTATGTTGGGATTTATTAGCAGAGACAAAGTTTTCAGAGAAGAGTTTGCAACATTTCACAGCTTATCTTCACCATCCCAGTAGCACTGCCTGCGGCTCTACCAGTAAAAGCTGATCTTAATTAAAGGCCCATGCTGTGGCCATGTAAACTTGCCGACCTGCACTGCATCAAGCCCTTGGCATTTCAGTTTTATCTCTTCTTCACTATCTTCAAGTAATATCAGTGTAGAAATAGGAAGCCCCTGCTTGTGCTTTGTCCTACATTACATGACGGATAAGTGTTCTTAGTGTATTATCAGCATAAAGTTTTTTGCATTAACCTACTCATAGTCACAACCCTTATCCAAGAGAAAAACTTGTATTAAGCATTTATGGGTTGGTCATGAGAATCAGTCTGGTTGGTGTATTTTGAACATACAAGTACATGAAAAGTGTGCATTGCAAATGTAATAAGTAGTTGCTTTGCTGCAAATAAATGGATTTAGTTCCTTTTTAGTCCTCATTTTAAGTGAGCTCTGTGCATAAGGAGTCCCTTTAGAGCTAGACTCAGAAAATCAAAATTAAATATTATGGCTTCATTACCAGAATGATTTTTATTGTCTGTGCTGAGGGTATTTTCTGACCAGGGGAGTTCTAGGCCCCTGAATTAAGCAGACCTACCTGCTTTCCATTTTGATTCTGTTAGCATAGGTGTGGCTTAAGAGACTGCTGTATAAAACAAAAGAATTAAGGAGGTTGCAGGACATTTTAGCCTAGAAACCATTTTATTATTCCTTCAGATATGGGAAGCTAGTACTTCAGTTAGTATTGTCTGTTTTCTCTTTCATGTTCCTGCTGCACTGCATTGAAACTCTGCTATGGCTTCTGCACCCCAGATCACAGTGGGTCCAAGACCTGAAAGTCTAAGGTCTTACTTCCTAATATAGGCTCTTGGGTCTGATTCATTTTTGCATAAAAGCATTTTTCAGCAGTTTTAGGTAGTAGTCTCTGCCAAGCAACCCTTGCTGATTCACTGGGTAGCTGTGGACCTGTTGTACCTCAAGGCTGTAGACATAAGCAAAGTAGGCTGTGGGTGACCGTCAAGAGCAGTAAGTAGCTGCATTCCAGCCATTTATGTGCCAGTAGAAAATAAAGTTTGTTCCTGATGCCAGCAGGAGGATTGGATGATGTTTAGAGGTAGTGATGCTGCATGCAGTACTCCTTCCCAGGAGGATTCCTGTGCTCCCTCTCTCGAGCCCATCCCTCCAGCGGCTGTAAGAGCAACTACATCTCTGAGCCCTGCCCCTGCACAGGCTGCTCCTTCCTATGCCTGCAGCAGCCCAACTGCTCACTGTTGAAGCAGCAGAAATAAATAATGGCATTGCTGAGAAACTCTTCCTCCTTGCTAGCTAGCAGCAATACAAGCATGCTTCTTGTGCTGGAGAAGCAACCACTTGGTAGTTGCTTTCAATATCCATTTCACTGGTTAAAACTGTCTTATATTTGGACATTTAAGAGACATATTCTTCATCATTTGCTCACACAGAGGGATTGCTCCTTTTATACGTGTTATATGATGAGTGCTGAGGCCAGTTTTACTGTAGGCACAATGGAAGCCAAAGTGACTAGATGGAGCTACTGAGTCTCCTTCTTGGTGTCTCAGTTGATGCCTCCTGTGACTGCAAATATGTTAGAGAAAAACAGAATTGTTTTGGTTGCAAGAGACCTTTTAGATCATAGAGTCCAGCCCTTAACTCATCACTGCAAGGTCACCACTAAACCATGTCCCTGAAATAAAAATTTGCCCTCCTACGGGGAAGAGAGTAAAAATAAAAATTCCTAACAATGATGCTTTTCCAGAGTGCTTAATTAATAACTGTGTTTGTAGAAAGGAAAGTTCTGTAGCAACAACAACAACAAAAACCCAAACCAAGCAAAAAAAAACAAACAAAAAACAACCCCCCCACACACAAAAAAAAAACACCACACCAAAAACCCTACAGAGACATTGTAGCTTTTTCAGTCATATTACTTTGGTGGTAGTTTGGGCTGAGTTTCAGATCTGTGCTCTTGGGACAGAAATGGTTAAGTGACTAAAAATACACAAGTGTGTTTCAGGTTCTGAAATTCAGTCTGCAGTGATTATTAAGTGTGCTTGCCAAAAACCTTGCTTTGCCCTCCAAACTCCTGCATCCCATTATACCTGCAGTCTCTAACTACTCTTTCTAAAGCTGGGAACGTAGGAATTGCCCCTGACAAATGGTGACAGATCGTCCCCAGGAGGTGATCAAGAACTCCAACTGGTATCAGGCTTTCACAGCACTGTCACCGACAGGCAAAAATTGTTCACAGCTCTCCTGGACGAAAGGAACTGAAGGCTGAAGAATGCTGCCTTTTTTTGTTTTTTTAATGTATTGTTTCAATTTACAAGAAAAGCTCCTTTTTCCCTATTCTGGTCACTTCTACAATAACTGAAAATTACGCTGTATCAAGGTAGATCTGTCAAGCGGAAAAAATGCAATGTAATAATAGTAAGCAGTACATTTAATTCCATAAACACATCATCATCTGAAGCAAAAATCAAAGCTTTCTGATGAAGAAGTCTACCTGTTTTGCTTTCTGAAGATTGAATAATGTTCATAAAATGTTAAATAGGATCCTGATGGCTTTTCTGAAAGAGGCAACTGTCCACAGAGAGCAGAATTATAACCATCAGGTGTATTGTACATCAATATTTAGCAACAATTTGGGAGCAGTGATTTTCATTAAAGATGGGGACTGGGATCTGTGGTGAAGTGGTGATGACTCAGGGGCTTTTTCAAATCCTGCCTGCTATCAGATTTTAGGGCATGAACAATCACCATTTGGTTCGTAGGAAAAATCATTTCAGTAAGTAGATGGGGGCTTTGGAGGATGGATGATAAAGCATATACAGAGCAGAAATGAAATGGGAAGCTACTATCCAAGGAAGAGGTAGAAAATGAGAAGAAACTGTTTTTAATACATATGAAACCAAGAGGCTTTTTTATGCCTGAGTTATTATTGAAATCTGACTGGATGTGATTACAGGGAGCTGTTGTTTCATGAATGATTTTTAATCCTGTTGGCAGAGTCAGACAGGGTGTAAATTTGCAAGATGATTTTGTATGCAGATCACCCTGCTGCCTTGGTATTGATTTGAAAGATGCAGGATGAATGTTCCCTGCATTATAAGGAAAGTGAAAAGGGAAAAAAAAAAAGCTGTGCATCCCAAGAGCTTTTTATTAAATGCAGCTGGATGGGAGTAGCAGCGTCTAGAGGAGACACAGGATGTCATTCCAGGAGCTAGAAGAAAGACTGTGCAGATGCTTCACCTTAAAAGTAGAGGTACGGACAAGTAGTAAGATGGTTATGGATGTACAGACTAAGGGCACTACCCTAAACAATTTGTTTTTCACCTTTGAGGGCATTGGTTTGGCCCACAGTGCCTGTCAGAGCATAATGACCCAAATGAATCCTTTTTCTGACATCCCTGTTAGCTGTATCATCTAGCACCTCCTTTTTTAAAACCTCAGCATAATCTCCCACAGAGGTAGCCTCTCTGAGTGAAATGACAGAGGCAGAGTTCGCTGGCCAAAATGAAATGTGCTGGCTGATCCCATGGCCCCAACAATACCAGAGCAGTAAAACGGGGTAGTTCAGGGCAGAAATACAGCTCAGGGAGAGGTGTCAGGGAGATGGTGACTCTCCTGATGGCTTCCCTCAACCAGATCTTAATAACCCTTTACTTCTGTAAGTAGTACAGTTGTCTCATGCTCTATAAATCATGAGAAGCAATAAAGAACTGTAGTTCTGAGGTAATGGAATATTAACAGGAATAGCATTGCAGTTATGTAGTATTCAAAAAGAATCAAGTATTTGTGGAAATCATGAAGTCATCACCTCTTACCTTGAATTAGATATGATATTATGAGGAATACTAATGCTTTCACTACTGAGGATTACTGCAGCTCCAGTGAATTGAAGCTGGTGAGTCTAGAACAGAATGCAAGGGTGGTAGTTCATACCCTCTCAGCCCTGTTGGAGCAGCATAAATCATAGTAGAGGTTGCAGGACAGCTGCCAATGAAAAACAGCTTGAGCTGAGGAAGAAAATTAAGATAATGTGCAGGCAACTTTTTCATCAGCCTTATTACTGAATCATTTTATCTCTTAATAGTTCTTGCCAAAGTAAACTGATGAAGCTCACATGTCTACCAGTGCATCCTATCGAATACTTTAAGGATATATTGTACAAACTCTCTAAAATCAAGGAGAGTTGTTCTTCCCACTTTGTGTTTGAGATTTGAGGACAAAAGCACCCAATTATCTGTGCTGCTGCTGAACAGGATGGTTACTTGTTCTCCTGATGCAGCTAGGCCGTGTGTCCTTCACCTACCACAGCCCAGTCTGGGTTGCCTACTGATCTGTCACTAAACTGGATTCTCGGGCTATCCGTACATGATTCAAATGCAAGACTAGAAGTATTAATGACACTATTCACCCTTGCTAGCAGAAACAGTATTCAAGCAGGTGGATAATTGCTCTTTCTAATAACACAAAAGCCAGGCTGTCCTCAGGTGGTAGGAAGGAGAAAATCTGGTTAGACTTGTAGCAGAGTCAACAGGATGGTGATTAGATCCCCAGCAATCCATCAGATGCACTTCCTTAATGGCAAGAATAATCTGCCGCTCTTTCTTGCAAACTGCATTTTGGGGAGTTACTTTGTTAAGTTTATTGTTCAGCTGGGACGAGACCATTAGTTGTGCCTATCCTCAGAAAACTGTCCTTTTATAGGAGCCTGTTGACTGCTCGATAATCTCTGGGAGGCCAAGCACTCACCCTCCGTGTATAATTTACAGGATATTCAGTGGCAATACAAATCCTTTGCAGGAAGCTGTGCCTGGCTGTAGAGGTTTGTCTCTGTCACTGAAGCTGATGCATTATCTTCCATCTGATACTCAATGTAAAATGTAGCAATGATGCCATTTTAAGGGGTATTAAACCAGTAAAAAAATGTGGCGGCAGTTTCTCCAGTATTTCTCTCCCAACAATTTGCAAAAGCTTTCTGTGGTTTCAGGGCCTCTGAGTGTTTTGGCTTTAAATTGTTCCTTCTCAGCTGCAAATCCGCTTGGAATGTTTAACAAACACTGAAGCAGGAACTTTAGGGATATTGATGGTGCCTCTAGAAATTATCCTCAACTTTCCACATCTTCTTGTCAGTGACAGATTATTTGACAGGGATACAGGCTGTCATAATTCAATATGACATGCCAAATCAATCCACGTAGCCTTCACAGTCACATTAACGCTCTAATTCTCAACAGTGTTAACAAGTCACCTTTAGGGATGAAAAGTAATTAAACTTTTTTAAAAAAAATTTTCTCCCTCTCACTGTTTCTATGGGTAAAATTCACACCATTCTTTCAATAGATGTTATCCTTCAGGTGACCCAAACCCTGGGTGACAGACAGTGTCATTCCGGGTGCAAATTGTATTAAGCCTAGTGCAAAAGCTCAGATTTGATACCAAGTGACAGAAAAGGGGTCTGCTTTTCTAGGGTTCTATGCTCTTTTTCCCAAGAAAGGTTGGACCAGATCTTTTGAGGTCTGTTCCATCCCGGACTCGCCTGCCTTCTGTGGTTCCATGGTTCTATGATTCTGTTCCTTTTTCCTTCATGCTGTTTATCTACAGAAGTAGTAGTTCTTCTGCACAAGTTATGAGTCCTTCATGCTTCAAAACAGTCTCTTTGAATGCTTTAGGGATATTGTCACGAGTCTGCTAGAAATGGAAGATGTGCAGGCAGCTTCTCATATACTGGAAGGGTCAGGAGCATTCATTCATCCGTGTCCATCACTCTCCCCAACTTGCACATCTCAGGAGTGAACGCTGTTATTTAAGTAGTAATGTTTTATGTCAGCATAGCTCTTCTGCCATGAGGCAGCCAGCAGTAGTTAAATGTATATTTAAATAAATGCTTTTAAACCCACACAGAAGACCACTTGGAATGTAAATCTTTCTCCCAAATGTTGTAAATTCCCATACACGTCAATATTTGCAGTGATGAAAGTAGGAAGAATCTAATACATACTAGAACTACTACAGGCTTACTCCACTCTCAGAAACCAGCCCTGGTCTGAATCTGGGATTGTTCTGTGAATGCTTAGGTAGCTATTTGCCAAGTTGGTTACAATAAACTCATTAAGCTATGAGTAGATATGCAATCCAAAACCTTGCCTTCATTCGTACTAGATCAAGAAATGCATCATGACTTTTGAAAAGGAAAGAATGAGCGTGGGGGATGAGCAAATATGGACTTTATCTTTCAGAAGTGTTAAATTATGCTAGGGTTCAGCTGGCAATAAGGCAGATACACTGAGGAGTTTTGCAGTGTTGATGTTCACTGAGACCAGCTTATTGGTAGGATTTTGTAGCCAGCACAGGTCACCAAGCCACAGAAATAGGTGCAGTTTCACCAAAGTTCTTCTCGTAATAGAGTAGGTCTTTGCACTTTCAGTTTTCTTCTGTATAAAATAAGAAGGGGGTTCTTTTTCTTTTTATGTTTGGTTGGTTTTTTTTGTTTTGTTTCTGAGCTCATGAACATTGGGAAAATGTTATTTTACTACTATGCCTCTTTTCCTTTCACCTTACTAATTCATATCTCAAACCTCAGAAAAATAAATCTGGCAATAAGACATGAAAATAAAATGTCAAACAAGGACATAGAGGAAAACATCCTTGTGGACCACTTGAAAGAAACATTTGGTGAAAGCCCTTTTACTGTGGCAGTAGTCCTGTATTGACTTCCAGTGAAATAGGAAGAAAGTCAGGTGTGTGTATGAAAATAAAGCACATCCTGACCTAAGGGAAATACTTGCCCAGTTCAATTTTTTCAGGATTTCTTGTTGTCTGTGCTGTATGAGCTTTATGTGTAGTCCATTCATCCCACTAGTTTTGTCCTGCTATGCATCCCTTCCTCCTTTTTGCTCCCCAGCGCTCATCTTCTTTCCGAGCACAAGCAAATGATACATGGAGATCTAGCAACAAATTGAACTTAATAATTTTAGTTGTGTCCTGTAAACCATAGTCCAGCAAAATTAAGTCGGTCATTTCCAGGTAGAAAATTATACCTCTGTGGAGTGATGCATCAGCAAAACCTTGGTCAATCAGCCTTGAAAACAGTTACCAAAGCAAAAGCTATTTTAGTTGCAAAAAGATGAGGCAATTATTAATTTTATCTGTCCCTAATTTGTTTTAGTGACTGCATCAGAGCCACATTAAAAGCTCAGACTTCAGACTATTATAACAAGCCAATACAGATAGAAGTTTGTGATAAATGTCATATGGGTAATTAAATTTACGCATGAAGAATTTGTTATGTCATCTGGGGGGAATGTGGCATTTTTTTGGATGGCATGTAAAATTAAGTCCTGGACATCTCTCAAATCTCCTCACAGATAGTTAGACGTGGTCTTTAGGCAAGGTTCTGTCAGTTCCTCCTCTGATGGCTTCCTAAGTCTATTTGGCAATTGGAGCTGGGTGCAGAATTGTTCTGCAGACTCCAGCCATCACCTTCCATTATTGTGTGGTGCTAAAATCAGAGCAGAAGGTCCTTTTGAAGACAAAAGGGGGGGGGGTTATGTTTGGTTTGTGTTTGGTTGGTTTTTTTTTGGAGGTTATTTCATGTAGGGCTTGTTTTTCATATCACCCGTTCCAGCTTTAACTCTTCTGCCTAGCGAAGAATATCTCCTCATATCCATTTTCCCAAGCAGGATCAGACACCAACTTTGTAAAGTGTTTAAGTCATATCTTTGTAAATGAAATGTAAATGTAAATGACATGTTTGTCTGAGACTGAATGAGTCTCAGACTAGTTTTGTCGTAATGAGTGGTGCTATCCTTTGTTTAACTTAATGAGCTAGATGGGTGAGTTTGATTCAACATGACTAAAGGCAGATGAGTCATGTCCTCGCTCTACATGATCAGCAGACAGGCAGATAGATACATACAGTAGCTGTTTGTGATTCCACAGCTTGTGTTCCTGTGTTAAAATTCCTATTTAACTGAAAGAAAATGGGTATCGACCAGTATTAGCTTGATTGCCTGTCGGGTTCTGCACTCAGTTTGAATTATTAGGAAATAGCCAAGGAAAATTGATTGTATTTTAAAGGTCCTATGAAAAGTTTTAGAGCTGTGCATTAGAAAATGGTGTTAAGCAAATGAGAACTAATTGTTTTCAGCAGCACTGGTAATTGTCCATTCTGCCTTACCTCTTCAAAGTGCATTAATTTTCTTTCACTGAACAATAAACCAAAGTTTCAAAGTGCTGTTAGCTGCTGTGTAGGACTTACAACAAGACCCAGTATGGTATTTCCAGCACTCAGATTCATCTTGCTACACTGCAGATCTCAGGGCCACGGAGACTACAAGTCATGTATTGCAAACACACGTGCTCACGATCCAGATGTGAGCATACCCACCAACTTTGGGTTTTCATACTGGAAAAGTTGCAGCAGAAAGTCATTGTAGTGGTCTCCAGTTGTGAATTACAAGAGAGCAACCCCCTGGCAGTGAGCCCAGGGTGTCCTGGCAGAGCCAGGCAAAAGTGGAGCCTTGCCACAGCTGCGGGTGCTGGAAGACATGGAGGCTGTCATGCATCCCTGTGGTGGTCATGGCACATTTTCTGGGTTGGTACCTCTGCATTGGGCTACCACTGGCACTCTCTGCTGAAGTGAAAAAAAACAACATGGGGAGAGCACCGTAGTGGCACCAGGAATGGGAAATTTTAATGTTGCAGAATGTCCCTGCTTCCTGCAGGGGGGTTGGACTAATGACCTTGAAAGGGCCTTTGCAGTGGTCCCTTCCAGCCCACAGCACTCTATAATTCTATGTGTGTATAAAGATTTGAAATAATTTCTAATGAGCATGTGTCCCAGATATAAAATTTCTTAAAATGCTGGTGTTTTGGTGTTAGAGAAACAGACATTTTTTGGAGAGGACATGAACTTGTTACATGTGCAGCTCTGCACTAGAAAGGTTACGAAGAAACATAACCTGTGTGAGTAAGTTGCTGACCACCTGCCAGTGTAAGCTAAAATACTGGAGCTGATCCACGTACAGAAGAGACTTTGTGCTTTGCAGTGCCTCTGTGAGAATGCCACACATGAGCAGACAGTGGAAGTGAACGTCACAGGCCTTTTAGTAGAATAGTTAGCAGAACTTCAGAGGCTTTGTAGGAGACCCTTGTGATACGAAGCAACTGGGTTATAAAACAGCAAATTAAATTAAATGGAGAAAACTGCGAAATAACGAGTAAGGAGAAACCAAGGCATAATTACCATCTCTAAATTATATTTTTTCTTAATGTTTAAAAATGAGTCATTGAAGTTATTGTGGATAGACCTCTGAAAATACCAGCTTCATGCCCAGCAACAGTTTAAAAGTTATGAGATAAAATTAAATACCAAAAAAAAATTAATAGAATGTTATGATTCATGCATTTATTATATTTAATAACAGAACTCCTCACTGTGGAGAACAGTTGACACACAAATAGCAAGAAACAGAACGGGAAATGTTGTCCTGTATGGGCTATACTCTTACATTCATTCTTCACCTCAGTGTCCGCAAGTGACCTGTGTCAGGGGCAGTATAGTGATCTCAGTGAGCTTGGGAGACTTTTGTTCTGTCCTGCTACTATGTTCTTAAGGGGGTTATTATTTTACCCTTTTCCCTGTCTTAAGACTAATTTAATTTGACTACAACAACTTAAAGGTCCTGGGAAATTTGGGCAGGTTCTTGAGTGTTCAGAGGCATCCAAATTCTGGATGCTTCTCCAAATGCCATCATGTTCTCCTCTGCCAAGTACAACACAGAAGTAGCTCCTCCTTGGGTTTTGTTCTGATGTCTCTATTGATATTCATGCCAAGAGACAAACCTGCCCAGTCAGCAAAACTGTCCCTCAAACTACAGCCATACGTCACTCACCAAAAGCTTGAGGAATACCTTGCATTTGTTTGCAGGTACATTTCAGAGGAACGCAAATTTCTTATCTCTGTTTCCTTGTGTTTGCCAAGAGGCAGCATGTCAAATAAATAATTTAGCCTGGCTGAGGCACCGCAGGAAAACAAAGCCATCAGTCATCTCAGCTGCATTATTGATCACCAATAGCAAGATACTTGCTAAGACAAATGGTTTTGCTATTATACTAGTGAATTTTAGTCTACCCAGACTAAATAAATTGTATTGAACTGTTTGTTGGTTTAAGACAAACATTTCTGCAATATTTTTTACCTTTCATTCTGTCCAGCCACCTATAGAATCTTTCTCTATTTCTGTTGTTTGTCTACAGGCGTTCTCAAAGTACAGCTGTGTACACTCACCTTAAAAAGGCTGGATTAGGAATTCCATGACTGTTTTTTTTTTATATTCACAAGATCCTCATATTAGTTTGGGTGCAGAGGACAACGTGAACAAGATAATTATATAAAGTCAAGCATTCTATCAGCTCTGAATACGTTTTTCTGCTGTCTTATAGTAATGGTGCTTGTCAGGTTCTTGTATCTGATGCTATGATATTATTAGTTTTACTTTACATATGGCTTTTTATCTGTTATCAACAACTGATTATTAGCAGAGCTATTCCATAGAAGTGCTTCAGTCTCAGAAATATCCTCCTTCCTTCCACTTTCTCTACAGTATCTGATAACTTAGAACATGACAGACCTGTGCAGTCTGCTGTGTGCTCTGTCTGCTGCCCGGGTCGTGCTCTGGGGGAAGGGGAAGCTGCCATTCCACAATGAATCTAACCAGTTCCAAAGATACAGAGAGGAGTACTTGATCCTGAGCTTCTGAAGTGTCATATGCAGTTTGCAAGATGCTGTGCTGTCACAGCGATCAAAAGACAAGTTCTCAGCACCTTGTGGATGTGTGGAAGAAAAATCTTCAGCCAAAGCATGGGCTGAGAATGGCTCTCACAAATCCTAAACACCTAATTTTTTTTTTTTCCAAGACTTCCATAAACTCTGGGGCTTGATCCTTCACCAGATTTTTATTTCATGTTAAATCTTAACACTTAACTTGGAGTAGCTAAGTATTTTAAAAAAATAATGTAGGCATTCTCCTGACATTTTCATTAAAACTAAAGGCATGTGTGCTAATTTATATTATGGATAGTAAGTTCAAATGTCCTATTCCTAGGAGGAAGGTGATCAAAGAATGGATGTGAATACTAGTGAAGTAAGAATGCTGAGTGGAAAGCAACAAAACTATTTCTAGAATTATGGTTTCCACAATGTGCAGGTGGTTGAAGCAATACTGATTCTATAGCTGAAAGCATCACCTGTCACTTCCTGACATTTTATTGAACAGAAAACTGAAAACAGGACTTCCCTCACCAGTAGAAATAAGTGCCAGAGTCCTTGGAGACTTAGAGAAGTACAGAGAGACAGTGAAGGCAAACAGAATCCCCCTCAATATTGTTTGGGGTCTTGAAAGCTACAGGCACCTCAGGGATGTGCTGTCGTGCACCTCACTGGTGGGAACCAGGAGTCACAAATATTACAGGTGTCACAAGAATCCACACTGTGATCAAATGAGATTGCCACCTTAGATGCCCATATATAAATGACAAAACTCAAAAGTACTATGTTCAGAATCCCTAGCAGTGAAAAGCTGAGGTGGATCACAGTCAGTAAAGACTGAGAACACCAAGCCCCAGGACATGACACAGCCCCAGTTAAGGGTCTTACAAACATCTGACACCATAACACTTGATATTTTAGAGGGATACTCCCTAGGCATTTCCAAGGCCAATTATATATTACAGATGACAAGTTTTTAACTATATGCCTAACACTCCATGTCATGGTTATTATCATTGTTAAATTTAGCTGAAGAAGGAAGATGGAGAGGTCTGCACCTGAAAGCTCTTGCAAAAGCCAGTTGCTGTATCATTTAAGATCTCACCTTAGTGATGCTACTCAGTCACAATTTGGGCTCTTGATAAAGCAGGTGACAATTCAAAACTCCAATTTCCAGGAAGGAAAGCTTATGTTGGAGAGCTTATGGAGAAAAGGAGGCTCAGGGGAGATCTTCCTCTCAACAACTCCCTAAAATGAGGTTGTAGACAGGTGGGGTTGGTCTCTTCTCCCAAGGAAGAAGTGATAGGACAAGAGGAAACAGCCTCAAGTTGCACCAGGGGGACGTTTAGGTTGGACACAAGGAAAAGTGTTTTTCCGTGCAAGGGTTGTCAAGGCCTGGCCAGGCTGCCCAGGTGGTGGTTGAGTCTCCATCCCTGGAGGGCTTTTGGAACTGTGGTGCTGAGGAACATGGTTTAGTGGTGACTTGGCAGTGTTGGGTTAATGTTAGGACTTGATAATCTTGAAGGTCTTTTCCAATTCTATAATTCTTTGATCTTTTCTTCATTAAATACCCTATGCAGCAAAACTTAGGTACATGCTGGTCTCAATTGGTAGAAAATACCACAATCAAGAGGGTTTTGCCCTCTCAACTGACTGCACAAATATCAGCCTGGATTCATACCGTTGAGAGTCACATAGCTGTCAGTCAGGGTAGCTCTGGAGCTACAGAGGTGTAAAAACAGCTGAAAACATATTTATTTGAAACTCAGGAGGTGAGTCTCTGAAACTGGAAATACAAAGCAAATAGCAATACAGAGCACATTTTAGATCTTGAAACACTTTAGAAAGATGATGAATGCTATTGTGATCTTAAAAACTGGTGTCTGTAGATCTTAAGAGTATTTTGAGTTTTCTTAGGGCCCCTTTTCTTACAAATCAAAATAAAAGATTGATTTTTAATTAGTTCAAAATAGATTATACACTCTTATCCTGTAAGTGACCCAGCCTGAGCATTTCTTCTTTCTCCTCATTAGAAATCCCTGTGGAAACCACTGAGATTGCTGCAGAAAAAAAAAGAAAACTCTTGCCTAAAAATCTCTCCATGTTTCCTTTCAAGAGCTAACACTTTCCCATCTAAAAAATCCTCAGTGGCCTTTTAGTGCTCTTGAAGTCAATGACTAAATTCTCATTGATTTCAGTGAACTTAGTGCTGCTAATTGATAGCAGTGGAAGATGGGTCCTGTATCTAGAACATGGGTTCTTTGTTCTGACAGTACTGCTTTTTACCATTCCCTTTCAAATGATTTAAAGAAAAAAAAAACCACCTCTTTTAAACAAACTGAAAACACTGAACTAAACTCAATGATAATACTCTGATTGAAGGGCTTTGCTCAAATGTGTCTAACATAGGAGTCACCAACTCCCACACAGGAGTCTCATCCATGGGTTTATGATGATACTTGTTACAATCCCCATCTAACAATGACACTAAAAGACAAATAGATTGGAGAGTTGACTGACATCCATCAGGTAGCTCTTTGAAGAGAGCTTGGACTTTCTGATTTTCATATCATAGGTATTTGCTATCCTGTGCAAAAACCAGACCCGGTTGTTACCCCTAGAGCTAAGTAAGCTAATGTCTCATTAGCCTTGTCTAAAGCTTTCTGTTCATTGTCCTGGCCAAGCCCTTACACTCACCCACCCCTCTTTTGAAGATTTGGGAAAACATACTTATCATATTTTCTTGTTTCTTCATCTCCATACATCTCTACACCCAAAGCATCAAATTATCTTGACAGTTTCAAGCAACTATTTTGTCCCACCTTGATGCAGTAGGTTGAAAAAGGTGACTAAGTAGATTCTATGATCCATAGCTACCTTTGGCAAAGAGGTAACAAACCTGTTCTAATAAGAGTTCAGATGGCTAGATGTGCAAGCTGCAAATCTAGATTCCCCCTTCTGCTTCTTCAAAGCAGATATTTTAGCCAAAAAAATATAATGCAGTCCTCCTTTTGGAACAGATCAATTTTCTATGTCTTATGAATTCACAGGCTGACTAACAGCCAGTCTGCGAAGCATGGACATTGACGATATTCTACTGGCTTCATTTCACAACTAGAGGGGCTTGCTGAGAGCCTGCTGCCAAATTGCCCGAGCGATGCTGAAAACTAGCTGGCTTCCACCTTCTTCACAAAGTGGGCAAACTGATTCGAGTTGCTTGGAGAACTTTTATGATACAGAAGGGTGAGAGACATTTGAAATTGTGTTGATACAGGTTACCTAATTCACAGATGGTAGACCATGCAGAAATCTAACCTATATGTTGACTCAGGAAAGTGACCTCCATTGTCCTTTGATAGATAACCCTCCAGGGATGAAGGGACACTCTTTCAGATTGTATTAACATAAACAGAAGTAGCACTTTATGTTTCTCAGCACCCTAGAGCAGAGATGCCTCCTGCTCCTAGTATTGCTCTCCTAAATGACATGAAAATTATCAGAATGGGTGGATTATGTCTACAGAAATCAACCATAAAAATCCCTATAGATTTGCATTCATCCCCAGTTCCTTATTTATATTTGCTAGCACCTTTCAACAACTGATGGACAAATTGGCTTAGCAATCACTGTCCCTGCTTGCTGTGCCTTGATGGAGCCTAACAGTTGAAATGATTTAGCTTTTGTTACAGCATAAAGACATTCCTTTTTTTCTTTTCCTTCCAGGGGATAATAGACATTGTCATAAGCTATTACATATTCTGAGAGAAAAAAAAACCCACACACAAAAACCCCCACACCAAAAAAAACCCCACTCCTCCTCTCCCTTCTCCTTTGACACAAACACAAACCAGTATTTACAGGTCATGCACGTCTTGGACGGCATTTCTTATGGCTCTTGCAGGCTCATACAGATAATAATTAAGCTCTCTGATGTAAATTTAGCACCCTGGAAAATCTGCACCTTTTCTGCTTCCTGGGTCAGCCACCAATCAACACATACTTTTGAACTGTGATTTTTGGAATTGAAATTCTCCCAGAAAAAAAAAGGGAGACCAGATATTTCCTATGGATCAGAAATAATGAGCAGTTCTCTGGTAATGTAGTCCCTTACCTTCCCTTTACTGTGCTACTGCAATGTCTGAAATGCTGCTCAGGGGAAAAGTTAGATTAGCATCTTCTGCTGTAGTTCAGGGAGTCACAGGCTTCTGTGCTGAAGGGGCTTCAGGAACTCCTAGACAAAGTCTTGCTACTGCTGGATATCTAAAAGCTGGCTTCGGCCTATTTGCTTTTAACCACATCTCCTCAAACCCTCTCTCCTGTACACTCATTTATGCTGCTTTTTTGTGTATTTTTTAGGTTTCTCATGTCCTTATTACAACATGAAGGTAATTACCATACTGGGATCCTCTACTGTATCTAGGGTGTTCTTTACATACTACTACTAACAGTATCTTAATGCAACCAATGGGGAATAGTATTCTTAACATTATATTCTTTCCTTCTGGCCTTATTAAATGATATGAAGATTCCAGCTTCACATTAAATATTTATCTTGTGAAGGGAAAGGCATTAGAATAATACGATAAAAGAAAGATAACTGCTGAATTAATTTAAAAGACTGCAATAAAATTTCAGTGTTCAAAAGGAAAAGCTGGTCTGTATAGATGCACTATGTCTTGTTCATAAATTCTGAGTCACCTGAACCATAACTGCCCAGTACTCGGCTTAGACTGCAGAAATTGTGTGCTGTGCAGTCTCAGAAAGATAATGAAGCATTATTAGAAACTGGCTTAAGCAGTTGTGATGGTGCATTAATAATTATGTGTGTTCTGATAGTGGAGCAGGTAGAGACAAGGCTGGGTTTTTTAGTTTTACATTACACTTAGTCTGGTGTAGAGATGTGGTACCCATCACACACCTGTAGTAAAGTAGCCTTTACTACAGGTGTGAAATAGCACATTAGCTCTCTTTAGTGACCCACAGGTAATAATCTCATGTGTCTACGTATCGGTTTCAGTAGCAGAAATACTAGAATCCCCTAGGGATGTTCTGATGTTCTCATCTTTCACTGCAATCTTGGGATTGTCATAAGTACGGATTAACATCTTACCTTCTCATCCTTGTTGTGAAAATTTCTATTACACCATTTTAGTGAAAGATAGGTACTTTCTGTCATGTCTTCCCAGGGCACAGCCACTCTTCTTTGACAAATCTACTGAGAGTCAAAACCTAGCATTTTACGTATGCATCTGTTTTCATGACAAATATTAGAAGAGTATATAGAAGCAATCAAATTAATACATATTGTTGACAAAAGTGCTCAGAGCACTTCTTTCTACCTGATAAAGGATGGCCGTGGAAAGAAAGTGGTACTCGACTGGTATTTTTCTCTCCTTGAACTAAACTAAAAAGTACCCACTGTAATAGTTCACAGTGTGCCAACTGTTTTGAAGTTTTTTCCAAATCCTCATATTCCTCAGTGATGTCCCTGAGAGGGCTGTTCCTATGGGCAAGAGCATAGTCTGCGTTTTAGTGTGTCTTGTGTATATATGATCAACACTACTTACTGCTAGGACAGTGAGGTGCTGGAGTGTGTCCAGAGAAGGGCAGCGAAGTTGGTGAATGGTCTAGAGCACAAGTCTTGTGAGAAGCGGCTGAGGGACCTGGGGTTGTTCAGCCTGGAGGAAAGGAGGCTCATGAGAGACCTTCTCACTCTCCACAGCTCCCTGAAAGGAGGTTGGAGCCAGGTGGGGTTGGTCTCTTTTCCCAAGGAAAAAGCACCAGGACGGTCTCAAGTTGCCCCAGTGGAGGTTTGGGTTGGACATGAGGAACAATTTCTTCCCCACAGGGGTTGTCAAGGCCTGGCCCAGGCTGCCCAGGGCAGTGGGGCAGTCCTCATCCCTGGAGGGGTTTCAAAGCTGTGAAACTGTGGTGCTGAGGGACATGGCTCAGTGGTGACCTGGCAGTGCTGGGTTAACAGTTGGACTTGATGATTTTAAAGGTGTTTTCCAATGGAAACTATTCTGTGATTTGGTGACGAATACGGATACCTACATCAAAGCGTCATTTCTGTATTTGCATTTTGAGGGTTTATTTCAATATGCACCAGAGTTGACTCCAGCACTTTTGCAGATGTTTATACAATCCCAGGTCTTGTTCACACACGCAAAAATGCTGGTGTAAGTAGTGCTCAGCATTTAGTTTTCTTTGCTGAAGTCATGCCAGCTATAGCTCTTTGTCAAAATTTTAGTGAAACCCAAGTTTTTGATAAAACAGGTGAGCTTCCCTCGGCTTTTACAGAGCTGCCTCATTCAAATAGAAGTATCCAAGAACATGCATTGCATCCTAACAACACCGATACATAGAAACATTCAAGGAAAAGAAAATGTAAACCTCGACTCTACCAAGTGCTAGTTTGCAATAGCTCAGAAGACAAGGTGGGAAAGTCTCTCTTTGCCTTGGTGACCGGCTGTGCACTTGCCACAGAGGGCTTGGACTACCTAAGATTTTCCCCTGGAGCCCAGAGTTGACTGGTACTATGGGATGTGTAACAAAAAAATCGGGTGCTAAACTGCTTTTCTGCTACGCTGGTGAATGTTGAAGGGGTACTCTGTGGCATTCTTGTAGTTCAAGAGTCCCAAATTTGTCAAGATATAATTCTGTAGTTGCAATTGTCTTCCGTGATGGAGTCTTTGGGAAATATGATTAAGATAACAGGAGCATTTCTGTATTGGCTTCACTTTGGACTGTCATTTCCATGTCTCCTCTCCGATTCCTTGAAGTGATTCTTGCTCAAGAACTTTTACAAACTGTATTGTCTGATCTTACTTTTGAGAGCATACAGATATGCTTCGTGCTTGTTTTACTTTGACCCCCCCACAAAAATTAGATCACAAATGATCCCTGACATGCTAAATGAATTGCTTATTGATCTATGAATTGTTGTGTATGATTTCAGGCAATCCAACAAGCTTCAGAATAAGAAGAAATATAATAAATGGGTGTCAGTGTTGGTGTCAATAAGTTCAGAAAGATTAGTTTAAAGGGATTGTACTGGTAATGGCTAAACCAAGAATTTAATTTTTTGAAAGTCTGAGATACCACCACAAGCTGATGATGAAATTACTTTATGAAAGGAAGAGAGAAAAGATGCAGAATGCATAATACTGCTTTTTTCAGTGGAGTAGGAAGACAATTCCATGCAAAACCGTGATGCTGAACAAATTACTAGCAGTAAAATTGTCAGAATGTACTTGGTTTCAGTTGCAGAGCATAAGCTTTAATGCTGTTGGGGTTGTGCAGGTGACTGGGAATATTGGCTTATTGGGGTCTTGTCTCCCTTGCTTGTCACTGCAACTTGACATTTTTGTGCCTTACTGGTTTACTAGTGACCTCAGCTGCATCTGGCTGTTGATACTCAGCCTAGTTCTGATTTAATTTTTACTGGCTTTGTGCCATTCTAACTTTAGTGGAATTCCTGAATTAAAAAAGCAAAGTATTTTCAGACTTACTTTTTAGGCTGAAAATCTGACTCCAAAGAAAAGTCATTTACTTATGGTTGTAGCAAGTCGGCCTTGGAGCAAGACAATTGTCTCTCTATAAACACCAAACAGATGAGTGAGCTAGAAATGGGATTTATGGGACAGATCCTCTGCTGCAGTCAGTGCAGTTGTGACAGTTCATACAGGCTGAATTTCTGGTTCTGCCACTAAACATTGACTTGTAAATAATGAACATTCTCATGACACCAAGTCAAGTTTTAACAGACGTTTTAATGAAAAAGCTGCTAGGGGTATAAGTTTCTGATTCGGCTGAGGAACACAAATAAGTTCTATACATACAGATAAGCCATGGCAATGACAGTAGGTTTGTCTGCACACTTTCCCCAGGGGGAGAAACACTGTGCCTGAAAAACAAAGAGAAGAGACAAAAGCAAGTACTCTTGCAAAGATATTTGCATATTGTTATTAAACACCCAACCTTTACATAATGAAGGGCATATTTACAGTGCTGCTCAAATTGATTGTGCAAAGGCTGTTTTATGATGTTAAAATATTTATAAATAGGCTTTAATTCGGCTTCACCTCTGTCAGAAAACTCAGTGGAACTCCTAATTACCATTCCTCAGCGCAGATGAAAGCCAATCATATGTATGGATTGACATTCAGCTAACACTGTTCCCTGAAAGGTTCGGCTGTTTAGCAGAGGCTGCCACATTGTTGAAGAAGGGCATGGGCTGCTTTTATAAATCAGGCTGCTTGTATTCAGAGGGGTATAGGACACACTTGAGTTGGACTGTCTATGTAAATGAAATTGCCTGTACCCTCTCTAGCACCGCCAGGCTTGAGACCAAATGGAATGATAGAAATTAATTTCTAGGCCTGTCATCCAGGGGTGTCTTTCGCCAGTCTTAACTTCAGTAAATATAAATATACTCATAATTTAAACATGGTATTCCCTGATGTTATTGATTAAGCTGTACTCTTGAAACATGGTTCAGTCTTTAATTCATTGAAGCATTCTTTGCCCCTACCTTAGAAAATGAATAATCACATTTTGAGACCAGTGCACCGACAGATTTAATTTCCTCGTGTGCCCAACCCTCACTCTCTGCTGGGCATGTGTAATTTTGCCACGTTTGCTGTCAGGGAACCTTTTCACGTTTGCTACTGGGTCTGCATTTTATGGGAAGGGAAAGGGGAAAAGGCACAGTTGAGAATTGTCATAAACTAGCTTGTGGGATCCACACAGCCAGAGCAGAAAAAAGCAATGCTGCTATCCCTTGTGTTCTTATAAATGGTGCATCACCTCAGGCCAATAATCTGTTGGGTACTCAGGACTTCCCCAAAATTAACTCACTATGCAACAAACAAGATAGAAGCTGTCACTTACCATGCTCCTTGTTTTATTGTGTTCTTTACACAGGCTGGTCGAATTCAAAGAGATTGAAATGCCAGGATTTTGATCATTATTCAAATCAGTGAGTAGAAAATTTGCTTTAAGCTTTTTAAATTCTGGTTTTGTTGGTGCATTCCAGATGATTTTCTAAAGGACATTTCTTGTATGTGGCACTTGTTTTTACTGACTCAGAAGGACGTGCTAAATGTACAGGCATTGATGTAAATAATTTAGAAAGCTTAATCTACAGCTGTTTAATTCCTTAATTATCACATTTGATTTGTCAGAAAAATGATTAATTCTACATTTTTATTTATTCTGTAATGATTATCTTACAATTTATGCCAAGCTGCGTTTGAAAGGAAATTGAAATGCCATCCACTGAAATCACATTTTTATTTTTCGTGTTGTTCTAAATCTAAGTGTAGATGCTCTAGGCCTGACTTCATGCAAGTCTTTCCAAGCCACCAAGAAAGGTCTCCTAGGAGAGGAAGAAAGCAGCATCTATTATCATCAGAGATTGTTTCGAACCACCAGATCCTTTATCTTTCTAAGACTAGTTGATCTTTTTCTACCCAGACTTTATTCATGGGCTGGAAGAGGAAATAGAATTTTTACCTTTTTATCAAGTCTTTCTAAATTTCTCCACCTAAATGGAATCAGTCACTGAACTAAATTTATTGAATAATGACCTCTTCCTTTCTGTACTGAAGGAAAAGGCTACAGCCATTTTCACTGAGCTGGCGAGTCAGTAAAGTGGATTTTCAGAATTCGACAATTTACTTCTACCCATTTAGTGGTGTGATAAGCGTTAGCACTATGATAGCAAACATGCTACATTTTCTATTTGTATTTAATGTGTGCTTTTAGTACAGCAATACATTAAGTCTATATAAAAGCTTTCATAGCTTCATGATTAAATAGAAATGGATTTTATATATTTTTTTTTTAATCTAAGAGGTTTTTAATAATTACCTTTTATTCGGTCTGTGTCGGAATTGCTGCTTTTCTTTTTGGCAGTAAAATCCACAGAGCTTTGGGAATAATACATGCAAAGAATGACACGGATTTGATGTCACAGAGCCATTTATCAGGTTTAATAGAGACAAAAGCCTCCTTTTACTTCTCTTGTCAAGACAATACAAACCTAGGAGGGCAAATGGTTCTTTCGCTTTTCTTCCATTCTCTTATATTATCAGTAACATATGAGATAGAAGTAACATACATGGGATTTGGAATCTAGCCTGGCTATGAAGCTCTGACAGAGAAAATATTCTGTCTCCTCAAGTGAGTCAATTTGTTCTGACCTCCTTGACAGAGAGCAGGTTTGGTACCCCACCATCTCACTTTGAGTGTTACCTTCCAGCCAGCCCCACCCGTGAGGTTATTCTGCCCTCAGTTTTGAAATATGGTGCTGGGAGAACAATTGGCAGTATTTGACAGGGTGCCACAAGCCTTCTTAGCCTCTTCATACATTTACAGTTCAGAAGAAATGAGTTCTTACCGCTGTTACCAAGCTGTGAAAGCGTGGCTTAGAATGACAACAGCGCATGAGGAATAGGGGAATATTTTGCAAGCTCTGGAAGGTCTCAGAGCAGAGAGGACAGACAGCCTGTGACCCGGACAACATCTGAGGGCACTTCAGTGAAATGCCTGAAAACTCCGAGGATTAGAGATTCTTTGGAGTTTGGGTTAAAACACTTCTCTTTTTGCTAAACCTTTTTTCCCTTTTCAAGAGGGTTAGCCTTTCAAAGGCTAGAAGGATATTACGATTTGCTAAGCAAGAAAGTCTTTTAACATTTTCAGAGGGGAGAGTTATTTACTGACGCAACCTGCCTGAAGTCTGAAAAGATAAACTTGAAATCTTGGTGAAATGGCTCATTCCTGCAGTAGTTGGGTGTTTCTTCTTGATGAACCCAGAGTTATAGAGCTACCTTGAAAACAAGAGGTATGGGAAAAAAAGTTAGTGTACATATTTCACAATATAAAGATCAGATCTGTGCCGAGGACAGGATAAGGGCTTAGACAGAACCTTTGCTTTTCAAGGACTAGGAGAGTGTTGGTATCACAGTGCAGCAGCAGTGAAGAAATCTTGGTGGCAGCAACCTGTGGTACATGGCAGGAGAAACGAGCGAGTGCTGCAAAAAGGGAACACGTTTGTCTATATGGGGCAAAACCGCAATGTAAACCAAATGTAGGCACACAGAGAAGAAGTATCCCAACAAGGACTTCTCTGTCAGATCACAGCTGGAGGGAACAGAAGGTAGCTTTGCTCGGTACACACCAAATGGAGTAATTATGAAAATGTGAGGGGTTTTTCCTGGTTCTTCCACTGATTCAGTCTGAGATGCTGGATAAATTATTTAAGTGTAGACTGTTCATAGAAAGGGGCGATGGTATTGTACTTAGTGCCTACACTGAGCTCTCCTGAATAACTCACAGCTTATAGAGCCCTTTAAGATGGAACCCAGTTGAAAAACATTTTAGAAAGAAGAATGTAAAATGCACAATACTTCAGTGTGTTTGTCATAGGCATTCGGTAATTAAAACCGGTGGTATATTTACTATATGAGCGTCGATAGAACTGCTTCACCGTATAATTAAAATAAAGGAGAAGCAACTTTGCCTGAGAAATGCCTTGGTTAAGTCATGATCCCCTTCCATACTGTGCCTGCTTTGTAATGCCTTTCGTTACAATGCAGGTAACTAATTGGTATCTGTGCAGAGGTGTCTCTACTGGCACATCAGACATCTAGAAGAAAATATCTTATTTGCAAACAACAATAAAAATACCAATGGAAAGACTCATTTTTAATACCACTCTGAATGCAGCCTGAACAAATGAAGAGTCTTGATGTGATTTAGTATGATGCCAGTGGTGAACACAACAGTAAATTATTTTTGCAACCTGCTCTCAGAGTCCCAAATTGCCTTTTTACCGTCTGCATTCCTAATGATGTTTGATACATCCCAGTAAAAAGAAAATACTAATCTCTTTTATCTTGATTTAGTTACTGGACTGGGTTCTTTTATATAGTCGAGCAACAAGAACAACAGCAACACCAACTAAAAAAAAAATCTGCTTTTGCAATATAATAATGTAAATACATCCTAAGAAAAGTAGAAATCACCGTTCACGAGTAGAAAGCTTTTATAGTGGTAATTTAACCTGGTTGTTATTTGCACTATAAAACTGTCCCTATGTCTGAAGCTGTGTTTACTGGAATGATCAGACGAGTTTTCTTGCCATTTTAGCTGGCTTTCAGGAAAGCAAACTGACAAAGTCCCAAACTATGCTGAGCACAAAACAGAAATGGTAAAGTTTTTAGAACACCTATGAATTTATAATGCTTAGGGGACTTCTTGCCATTTCTAAACGTAGAAGTCTGAGGAAATAAATAAAATGCAGATGGAGACTAGAACAACCATAGTCTGTCTGTCGAGTGACTGACCTAAAAATGTGGTCATTTACATAATGATCAGCTCCACACTATGCTGTGCCAGCTGTACCTTGTAGATATCATAGTGTCCTAAATGTCTGGGGTGGGAGGAATCTGATGAACATCTAAATTTTGCACATCATAGTATATAAGTTTCTAGAATCTGCCCTGGGATTTAATAGTAATAACTGTGAGGCTTATGTACTATCAACATTTTTTTAAAATTAATCACAGCTACTTAAAGGCGTATTTTCAGCTGGCTAAGTGACTTTTTGTGACAGAAGGTGTGTCTCACTGCAGACAAAAGCACTTCTGCGAAGTGCCTGCACGAAGCAAGGAAGCAGTCTGGAGATAACCCCCCCTCTATCCTGCTTTGCCCACATATTCCAACACAGATACTAACTTGGAAGTACTTTTAGTGTATCAGCACAGTACTACACAGAAGCTCATTAGCTTTTCTTCTTTATTTGTGTAACTAGTGTGATTGAAGTGCTGAAACAACACAGGTGTGGTGCCATTTAGGGCTCTCTCTAGCATGTTTGGGTGGTGGCGTGTTGCCTTATGTTGACTTGCCTTCGAAGAGGTGAATGTCTGGGAGGGAGATGTGGATGATATGTGGATTACTTCCCATTGTAGTAAAGCCCTAAATATGTGGTGTTCTGTAGCTTCATCTGCATATAGCTTCATCGGTCTGACTTTGAGATTTGCTGTGAGATGAGTTCTTGCTGGCAGGGGCTGACTTCTGGACGTGGAAGACCATAACTGTAAACCCAACAGGATGAATCCCAAATGCTGCTTTTGGGTCATGATTCAGTAATAATGACTGTAATAAAGACAATAATGACAGTAATAAAGATGTGACTGTTCACATTAGGAATCTGCATCCAGATTTTACATAGCAGAAGCCTATCATGTCAACCCTGCAGCTGACCTGAACCTTCAGATAAAGCAGAACCAGATCTAGGTTACCCTCAAGCTCCACAGTCCTACGGCACAAGAGCTGTGATACCAAATTAACTGTCATCTGTAGAGAACCCCCGTGAGGACTGTGTGAAGAACCACATTAGTGATCCTAAGTATAATCTTCCTTGGCTAGTAATTGGAGCCTTTAGTTATGAGCCTTTCCACATTTATTTAAGGTAAAGTTCAAGTCCATATTAGAGGGAACAGTAGCCTATCTAACAGTGAACTGCCCTGGAGCCGAAGTGGATTGAAACAGTGCTGAGATGTGAGCTACAAATAGACTTTTCAGATTCTATCAGGCCTTTTCTTCTGTGCCAAAGCAAGGTCATTCTTGTTCATATGTTTTCCAGTGCATACTTCTACAGTTTCTTAAGTAACGGGGCTTTTCACCAGGAAGGAACTTTTATTTTAACAGATACATTTACACGATGGGCTGTGTCCCTCTTACATCTTATTGTTATTCTAACAATGTTCGCTATGTCTGCTTAGGGGATTTCACTCTCATTTGTGATTTCAAAGATATTTTACCATTCGCTGATGCCCTTGACAATAAAATTCCTTCCCTCAGAAGCTGCGAGTGCAGCAGCAGCTTAGTGTAAAGGAATGCAAGTATAGTATATATTGCCCATCTCCTGAAAATGACATTAAAAAAACCACACATCAAGCTTGCAAAAACTAACATTATGAAGTTAAGAGATACTAGAATTAATGTTTCCAGTGTGATTTTTATTCAGATCCCCTCCACATATGCCTTTATGAGTCTTTAATTACAAGATCAAATGTTTCCCCAAGGTCCCCTGCCTCATTTCGTGCACTGACTGGGTAGCACTTACTGAATGGTGGCTATTCAATAGCGCTTTTGCTCTTCACCATTTATTGCAGTCTTCCATGCACTGTTTACTATATGCCATCCAATACCTTCACTGAACATAGAATTAAAGGCCAGTCTACTGTATTCATGCTGCTGTATCTTAGTTTGTGGTGAATGCAATAATATTTATATCAGCTGTTTGAAGAGAGTTGTGTTATTGCTGCTTCATTTTACACATGGGAAGCAAAGGCAGAGTCCTGCTATTTTGAATTAGCCTTGGTTTTCCAACCAGAGAAACAAAGTGGTATTCCAGAGTATTTAATGTTTGGTATCAATTTATCTGCCACTGTCACTTGCTATACTTGCTAGTGATCCAGACTTCAGCAAGTCAGTCACCAGGGATTAAATGAGGTACCCTTAAAATGAGGAAGCATCTGGAAGAGAGAGTAACTTACTTTAAGGAGTAAAGGGTCCAGCCCTCCTGTTAACAGTCAGCCTTCCCCATTGGAGGTAATGATGACAATCAAATGTCAGACAGTCCAGGTGGATGAATTATGCCAAGAGCAGGGAATGAACCTTTTCAAGGAGGGAGGAGGGCAGGTAGAATATCTGTACTAAGATCTTCCAGCCTGTAATGGGAAAAGAAAGAGTGTTCTAAAAGGGATTCAATCTAGAATAAAGAATCAGTGACTTTGCAAAAGTACATAAAATTCTTTTGGCGTACTGTGCATGTGATGAAAAAATCAGGATATTTTTCTTCTGTTAAGAGATGAGGATTTTGTATCATCAAGATTGTGAGCCTGCAAATATATGTGCATGAGGAGGTAATGATTTTCTTTAAAAATAGGTTGGCAAAATAACATACTAGTGGCTTCAAAGAGGGAGAGGAAGAAGAGGAACTAAAACGCCAGCACCTCAAGAAGAAAATCAGAGTGATCATTGTGATAGGGAATTGAGGATTATTTTTTAAACATCATTGAAATGTATAATTGAAGAGTCAGAGAAAAATGTCCTTGTTTTACATAGAATCCCAGTCTTAAGGCTGAAACTTAATGAGTTCATTCCTGACTAGTCTGTCTATCTGCATATGTTCCCTTTTGGGACCTGAAACATGCAGTGAACGGTGTGACCTCAGGAGGACATTTGTTGGCCAATCGTACTAGCAGGGTCAAAGCATAACGGGATTCAGCACTGCAGGGGGGTCTATGTATTCCTCTGTCATGGTGTACCACCCAATGTTTAGTGGTAATAAAATGAAATATTACTTTCGAGCAATCTCAGCCTCCCTCCATCTGTGCTCTTGATACTACTTTAAAAGTCTGTTGCACGATTTTTCATTCTTGGAATCTCCCTTTCTTTGGCTACATGCCAGGTTGTAGGTCTCAGTGAGATCAAAGTAAAACTTCAAAGCAGCCAACACCCACATTTTTTTGCAAGTGTTGGTGAATGAGACTCTATGATATTGTTCACTGTGCAGCCTCTTTGCCGCAGGTCTAACTGGATTTATAATTCTCTGTGATCATATAGAAATCAGTGTGATAGGACTCAAAACGTGACCATACACTACTATAGGCATCTTGTATCCTTTTCATTCACAGATATATTATACTGGAGTTACTGGTCTCAACAGCCAGAGACAAAATTAGCAGCTAATGTAAACATTTGCGCTGGTTTTGTACATGGGATGCTGTGAAAGATGAGGGCCAGCAAATTTTAACTCTTTGCTCATGAACTGTTCAATTTAACAGTGAGAGTCTGTTGCCTGGAGGAAGTGTTCTCTTTAACTGCATGACTTTCTCTGTAAACCACTGGTGACACCTACAGAGCCTACCACGCAACTTGCTGCAGGTTTTTGGACAATGTTTGGCCTCTGACAGAATTTGACTGAGCTGTGAACCATGGTGGCCACTGTCAAGGGGATTGCCAAGCAGTGGAGAGATGTTTGCTGAAAGGTGTGGTGCCAGAAGATTAGATACTCACCTTAGGTTCTTTTCTTCTCCCATAGCAGAGACCGATTCCTTTGGGTGAACTTCAACAGGCCTTAAGAACTCAACAGAGCCGTATTTGTACATCGTGCTTCACATCTCAAAAATCTATCTAGAAGTGAAGCTTCTCTCCTTGTTCCAACTTAAGGGAATGTTGTCATCTTTCAGGGGCAGCGAAAAGGCAGTGTTTCCTACAATTTGTAAATATACAAGACTTAGTTTTACTAATTTCTGAGAAAGTTTCCATTTTTATATTGCTGATATGAGTTACTTCCCCATTCTGTCACCAATTTTCCTAAATCTGCTGCTTCTTTTAGACTGTATTATAGAGTGTATCTGCTTTTAGCTGGTCTTAGTCTCAGTGACTGCACTGGTAAAAACTGGCTGTTCTAGAAATGGTGTAAAAAAATATCAGATATAGGTAAAAGGAAGTGCAAAGGGCAAGGTGAACTGAAGTACACTCGAGTGCCATCTAGTAGTTAATTACAGTATGTACTTGATGCTGAGGCTTCCACACAGCGTTACCACATCTTTTATTGCCAGGTCACTTCTGGATAAATTACCAAAGCCCCGTCTTGCATTTACATGAGTAGAACAGTAGTTTTCAGTATAGAAGTTTACACATGCCTAATGATTTGGTGTTTTTTAGTTTCAAAACTGAGTGCTTTTGTAGAGGTACTTTAAAAAAGCCTTTACTTAGGAGGAGAGAACACTAAAGACTTTCTAAAAATCAACCCCCTTGAATTTTAGGTGCATCCCAAAGCTTCAACAGTGCTAGCACCCACCTACATTACAAATGCAGGACAAAGTACTTATCTTTCTGAGGCGGCATGAAGCAATTAATGTTTGTTAAATTCCTCAGAGAGCATATTTTCTTGTCCTGTTATCTACAAAGCTGATTTGTTCCAAAACCTGAGTAGAGTACATTACTCTACTTGGGTGCATATGAAGCACACTCCCAAGGCACCAGCACTTCATTGCAGCAGCTTTCTGTTTTCATTCAAAAAATGGAATGAGATTGAATGATGCAGTTAGATCCCAGAGTCCTTGGTAACTTTTCTCTTAGAAATGCTTTTTCTTATTTAAAGTTTTGTCTTTTCATGATTAAATAATACACTCATTTGTAGCCATAGGATGCCTGTCTCCAGGGACACTGCAGTAGTTTTACCAGCTAGCAAACCTAAATACATCTATGCCATGGAAAAAATACTGCACACTCGAGCTGTGTCAGACAGAACAAATGTTCCCTAATTTTCTGTTAGAGGATTTGCAGTTTTCCACTTGAGTTGATGATGCTGAAATGAGGATTTTCACTTTTTGAATATGACATAATTTATGAGAAAGACATGCAGTAAATATTTCAGCTAGCATAGGTTTAAAATGAGCCCAAGCTCAAAAGGTTTAAAAAGTAACTTCTGTCTTTCCAGGAATTAATTAAGCCGTGTGGGTTTCGGTGGGTCAATGATGAATGGGAAAAGGTGCTTGGAAAGAGCCTGTTACTTCCCCTGATCGGAAAGAGGCTTTCTTTTTCCCTTCCCCCTTCCTTCCCTCTTCTCTCTTCCTCTCTTTCTTCTTGTTTCACCTGACATTGTTATACCTCCAGCCTCCAGAAATTTTTTCAGACACCCCTCCCTGAGACATGGGATCTAGAACACAATGGAAGATCTCATGGCTCCAGCATGACTCTGTTACATGGATGATCAGCGGACTGGAGCACCTCTCCTATGAGGACAGACTGAGAGATTTGGGGTTGTCCAGTCTGGAAAAGAGAAAGCTCTGAGACGACCTTATTGTGGCCTTCCAGTTTCTTAAGGGGGCTACAAGAAAGCTGGAGAGGCACCTTTTAGGCAGTTGGGCAGTGACAGGACTAGAGGGAGTGGATTAAAACTAGAGACAGGTCAATTCAGGTCAGACCAAATGTGTACAACCCCTGCAGTGTCATTACAGGGGACCAATGACAAGGAGTTCAATCTATGATCCCTATACCTGTTTACTTAAGTTCAGCCTAATGACCACCAGGATTGTATCAAGGATGTGGCTAAATTACCTCAGTTTCCAGGGAAAAAAAAATACTATCTTCACAGACAACAGACGAAAAGATGAGCTGTTACAGCTTTTTTGTTTGTTTGTTTTCCCCTTAGAGATACCCTCTGACATTGTGTTATCTCCAGCAGATGATCTTCAGCAGCAGGGCAGGGGTGACCTTAGCAAAGGAGTAGGCAACACATCAGAAGTGACTCATTGATTTTATGAAACATTTCCCTTCAAAGCCATGACCCATCAGCTCAGGAGCTTTAAAAAAAAAAAAAAAAAAAGGATGATTAATTTTTCAGGATGGAGTCAGAAGGCTCCCTACCTCTCTCTCTTGGTTAAAATGTGCTGTATTCTACAACCCATTCAGCATATCACATGATATTCAAGATCTGGTTAGTCATTTTTTTCTTCTATTTAACAAAAAGAGTTACAACCTATGGTAAGTGAAATGCAGAGTGGTCAGATACCATGAGGATGACTGTGTAAAACAGAGAAAAGGAATATAAGGCTTACCCGAGTACTAGACAGAGCATTCTTTTAGGAAAATGTTTAATAAAACTACTGGATTACTTTCCTTCTCTGTATGGGGACACTGAAGAGCCTCTCAATAATTAGGACTTTGTTGAGGGATACTATGTCTAGTAACCGCATGTTTCACTATGTGGCGTAATCTTTTACAATGTCCTTCCCAGACCTGTGCCTACAGCACAGGGTGAGCACAGTGCTTGCGTGCACCCCGAGGGGTGCCACAGCTCTGTGCTGCTCGTGGGGCAGGGCACAGATCCTCTGCTGGTGCACGAGGTTAAGTTCAATTCCTCGAAGTGTCAGAGGTCAAGGGCTCAGGGCCACCTTGAGTCGCAAGGGGTCAGTTGCTCATAGAGATCCAGCCATGGCTGCTACCAGGACGAAGGCTGTTATTAGGAAAACTGCAGGCACCCAGACAGAGGCCCCACGCACACGTGGGTGTCCAAGCCTCTGGCTGTAGAGAGTGCTGGAGCCTGGCACTTGCAGCACAGCGGAGCAGGGACAAAGCCTGTGTCAGATGTGAGCAGGTGGATGATCTGCTCAGCCAGGCGGATCACGGACGGGGTGATAGAACACTGGAATGGACTGCCCAGGGAGGTGGTGGAGTCACCATCCCTGGAGGAGTTTAAGGAAAGATTGGATGCTGCACTGAGTGGCATGATTTAGCTGATGTCATGGTGTTAGGTCATAGGCTGGATTTGATGATCTCAGAGGTCTTTTCCAGCCTCAATAATTCTGTTATTCTGTGATTTTAACACTTCTTATTTCATTTTGATAATGCATAGACATAGAAACATAGAAATGTCTGTGTTGGAGGGGATGTCTAGAGGTCATCCAGTTCAACCCCCCTGCTGAGAGCAGGGACATCCTCAACTAGAGCATGCAGTTCACCTTTCAGCTAGCAAGGCAATGGCAGGGAACAGACAACCCACGGAAAGCTTGGTAGCATTAACTTCTGAGACTTCTGTGAAACCTTGCCTTTCAAATGCCAAACCAGCCTGAAGGTTTGTAGATTTTCCCTAAAATTTATCATCTCTTGTATCTGAGAAACTCTCCTTGTGGGCTGGTCCCATTTCTCCCCAACAGCACATACCAAATAACTCTTCTGATTTTTCCTGTAAAGATTCCTAATCGTGTTCCTACAGAACAACTTCCTAAGCAAAGATACAGTAACTTCTCTGTGCCAACTGCATCTCTGGTAGAATTCAGAATATCATTATAGTCAATGTTCTTAAATGAAGAGTTCATATCTGTCACTGCCTATTCTTGTGCTGTCACAGACAAGTCACACAGTGGCTTTAGAAAGCTGTGACAGATTTGGAAGTACTGGTGGGATTGTGCTGTAACACCATTTCTGCAAGAGCTCTGTTCCAAATCATTGCTTTCATCCTTCAGTGTTGCCTAGCATCAGGGCAGGAATCCTTCTAGAAGCTTGTCTGCAAGGTAGCTGGAAGAATTTTCTAATTCTTTTTATTATTCTCACGCATCTGAAACAAATAATAGATGTGCTCTTTCCATTCCAGGCATCAAAGCACAGTTAACTTGGGTTTATAAGGTTCTAGCATAGGATGTTTATAAGCCATGTGGATACATTGTGCACCTCTGAAGGAAGTACCAGCCCTCAGAACTTCTCTAGTGGTTGTCTGTGGGTTTAGGGAGGGGAGTCCTCCTTTTTTTCTCATGCTAAATAGAAAGATACTGAAGTTACTGTACAGTTCAATCCTCATTATATGTGGTATTAATAAATGTGCCACTAGGACAGTCTCTTCTGTTACGTAACTTCGCTAATCTGAGCACATTATGCTGGATTTACACTGAGGAGGAAAATCTCTGGGAAAAACAATGAAACAACCTAAGGCAGAGGATCCAGATTTATTGTTGTCTCTGCTTTTGTGGCACAGAGCGAGGGAGAAGAAAATGCAAAGGAAGAGAAACTGCTTCAGAATGACTGCAGTATGTTTTGGCACCGGTAATGCAGATGATCTTTTCTGCATTATTCGAGTATCCCCATGTTTCTAAACGTCCTTATTTCATCGGAGTTTCAAAACGAATCTCTTGTGATAAAAAGGCTCATTTATAAATGTCAGTAAGTATGCATTGGCGTTCCAGGAGTGTAAGGAGTGCTGCACATCACATACTCTCTCTTTCAGTCATCCCTTAAAGATCCCTGGAATTTCCATGAATTCTTTTGCATGCTTCTCAGGAAGCAGAGAAGGGACTTGTGAAAGGTCTTTGCAGGGAGGTCCTACAGAATGCAAGGTGGCTCTCATGAGAGGACGGGTAATGTCACATTGAAACTCCTTGATATACTGGGACTTGAATTAAGGAACTGGGACTTAAAAAGTGCATTCCTATCACTGTTGGAAAATGTCCTGTTAAAGTTTGTCTTTCCCAGGCATTGATGTGCAGTCATCAATGAGTTCAGCTAGTGCCAGGGCCTATCAGACAGCATAGAAATAACAAAGAACTCGTGGCTTCAACTTTTTCAAATTGTTATGTTTTGGTAATCCTCAGAACCCAAAGGCAAATAAATATTCATCCTCTGAACTAAGAGAAGAAAGCCGTTTTTGTCTTGGCACTGCCTCTTCTCTATTCCTTTTCTGCTTTATCCCTCCATTTCGTATTTCCAGCCTTACATCAAACAAGGAAACCCATCGTGGCAGAGATTAAGATGTCGGTATGATGCATAACTCCCACTTGTATAACAAAGTCATTTTCCCTCTGCCACCCACGTGACAGGGCTGAAGTTCTCTGTGTGCGTGCACATGCCTGGGGATTCCAGGACTGAGCACATCACTCATAAAACTTGGAGCACTCAACAAATAAGTTCCAGGGAAGAATAAGAAGGAAAATAATCAGAACAAAACAAACAACAACAACCAAAAAAAACCCAACCCAAACCAACCAGACAAAAAACAAACAAACAAACAAAAACAAAACCCACAAACAAACAAAACCCCACAACATTAGAAGCTCAAGAGGTATAGATTTGACAGGATGATCCTATTTCATGCTGCATTAGTATAAATAGGTCTAATTTGACACACCTTTGTATTAAAATGGTCTTTTATTTTTTGGGGACTAAATTTCAGTATCGTGGATATTCAAACAAAATATCCTTGCTTTGACTTTAACCAAAATCCCTTTGAGGCAATGGGAGAGAATCTTTCAAGCAAGGCTATTGGTCCTCCTTCCTTTCACCTAACAGGGAAATATTAGTGTATTTGTGTGTCTGCTGCCTCCTGCAGCACAAAAATAATGCCATTTAAGGATTTGTACCTGTTATCCTTCACTGACTGAGGAACCTCCAAAGTGTTTAATTCTCTCAACGGGAAGAGAAGTGGAGACCTCCTGTTAGCTTTGACCTCTAGAAACTTGCCTTCAGTCAAAAACCTTACTGTCTCTTCCCATTAAAGCCTAACCTCGTGTTGCATGTAGGAAGTAGCTCACAGTGCACAATGGGAAGGTTTGTTGATCCCCTTCTTGAATCTCTTCTTTTGATATTACCCTTTTACTGATGTATAGGCTGAGAGCAATGTCCCATGGGGATAGACTGTGCAGAAGATGACCAGATTACGTGCGTACGGCCACAGAGGTTGCCTTAACTACAGCATTGCAGTAGCGCACGAATGGCATCATCTGTTTTATTAACATGTCATTGAGGCTTTAGTGTATTTCAAACCTTTCAGAAGGAAATGACAATATTTGAATGGAATTTTTCAATTAATCAGAAACAAAGTGCATATACTTCGCCATTTCCAGCTCCAGATCTCAGCAGGTGTACCTGAACTATCCTGGAGTCACATGTTAGGAAAAAGGGAGGATCAAGCATCCCAAACTTTATTCATAGGACCATAGAATCATTTTGGTTGGAAAAGAGTTCTAAGGTCATCAAGTCCAACCATTAAAACTGTTGAGATTCCCCTTCCCGTACTTATTATCAGTGGTTAAACTCTCGGGGGTACCAGCTCTGTCTTTCCTGTCTTTCCATACATAAACACATCTAGGAGCGTGTAGCTCCCAGTTTGCTATATTCTGTTATTACACAGTGATAAGAAGATAGGAAGATAATAGGATATAATATCCTATTATTACACAGTGATAAGAAGAAAATAACGTAGAAACATGATGTACTTGAACTTGAAAAGACCTCTCCTTGTCAATCTTATGGAGACAAAGTATAGTTTTAGTCTGCTATCAGCTCTGCTCCTGTTCCTAGTCTTCTCATGTATGAGAAGTCAAAAGGGAACACAGCACTTTCAGACACTACGAGGAAGCTCAGTAATGAGTTTAATGATCTTAACATGAAGACATCTTAGGAAAGATATTTAACCCAGTGTAATAGGAATTGAGATTTAGGGGTTGGTTTTTCGTTTGTAATTTTATCAAAGTAGAGCAGAATTTCATCAGTGATATGAGCCAGCTTCATGGCTTCCTTATTATATGTGCGAATTTCTAAGAGCGGATCATTTTGTTCATCTCCAGATTCTTCAGGCACAAAGGAAATCCAGATACCGTTCTTAAAGAAACTCTCGTTCTTTGTTCTTCCCATTCCTCCCCTATGCTGCAATTGTTTCTACTTTTCTAGCTTCTAGCTTTTCCCAGACATTCTTCAGGTAACTTCATCATCACTCCTTCCCTTCCATCAGTCCTAGACATTTTACTAATTCAGAAATCCATCTTTTCCATTTGTTAGGCTTTAGCAAGTTGTCCATGACCACGACAAACTTCTTTTGGCTGAGCAATAAAAACATGCTTTCCTGAATCAAACCTCTGGGTCCTATATAGATTATTATTCTTTTAAGAACCCGATCCTGATACCCTCTTTCTTATAGCAATGAAAATCTAAAGTACTTAGACTAGCCGTAACTCTTCCTTGGGGAAAGCATGGCAGGCTTTGAGAAAGGATAGAAGTCAATGCTTTAACTTAACACTAACATCTCCCCTTACAATTTTTGAATGGTTTTCCCTTTCTGTTCCTGTGCATGCTTTGCCTTCTTGGGAATCATGTATTGCTGAAGCCAAAGAGACTAGAAATATTCTTTTGTGGACTCCTTGCTTTCATCCATTTGTTACTCGTCTCTTAGACTAGACTGTGAAGTAAATTCTCAAAAGAGAATAATAAAGTGTCCTCTGCTCTCTTCAGACCTATTTAGGTCATCCAGAGTCTTGGGTTTGCCTTTTTTAAACTCTGTTCTATCAATTGGACGTATGTTCTTTGTGAAAGTGAGTTTAATGCCAGCTTGAGTGGTGGACCGACAGCCATGGAGACTGCTGTCCCTTTTTTATGCTTAGAAAAAGCTGAGCACTGGCACTACTGCAAACACTTCCCTCTGTAGCCCTTCCTCACCTCTGATGTGGAGAAACCACCTCCAGGCAGAAAGACTCTGGCCTCTATGGCCTTTCACTGGCTGCCATTGAAGGCACACTGGCAGGATTGTGTGAATGAAGCTTTTCTGCAAAGCTTTTCAATGTTCAGGGCTGTCAGTCTGGTTCCTTTTGGCTCCTGATAAATTCTGAGTTCTAAAGCCACAAAGAATGAAAATGTGACCTTGTCTTTTTGTGAACAGCAATAGTCCATAGCGACTTCTTCAGTCTTGTACCAGAATACCAGACCTACGTTCTGATGGTTTACTGTTGAACTACTAGCATTGCAAACACATCCAGATCTTACGGAACAATCACCTTTTTCATCTTTGGAAGCTGTATAATTTGTACATCTTGAGAGATCTTACCATAGGACTCAGATTCCTGTTTGACTTGACTTGGCTAAGTTACAGAGGCGGCCTAAAATGCACCAGTGCTCTTTACTCACTTCAGACATGAGTTACTACTCATGAGTAGAGTAGAGTAGAGACAGTGTTGTGGATCAGACAACAAAGCCCCTCTTTATTGTGACTTAGACGATCCCTAGTATAAACTTTATAAATTAATATATTAACTGACAGGGAATGAAAAGGTGCCCTGTGAGCTGACATCTTGATTAGCAGAGAACAACCCATGACTACCAGAGTATTTCCAACACTGTCTTCTCTAACACTAAAGGGCACGCAGCCTATAGCACATCGCCACTCCGCATAAATACCAAATCTCACAGCCTGTGTGAAGGAATACAGCGTGACAGCAAAGGCGTGGGTAAGACAGAATTTGGAAGGTCTGGATTCTTCTCAAGATTTCCTGTGTCATATTGGATTTATCATTTTTAGTTCTGTACACCTCATTGCTACAGCCAAGTTACATTTGTCAAGTACCTTAAGGTACATAGGCTAGATCTAAGAGCACCTGTAATTCTCATGTGGAAGGTACTTTGCATTTATAAAGTACTGATTTTCTTTTACCCATTTAAGTTGTGGGAGCATTATATATATCTTTTAATATGTCATGTAATAAAAGCTTTTTAATGTCTTTTATTTTTTGAGATGGATTACTAAAATTTACATGTATCATGTTTCTGTGTTGTTAATAATCTAATCTATGAGATTGGCAGAGATGGGGAATTCCATTGCACAGAGAATGTTTTGAAATGTGATTTGAGGTTGATTCAAGACAAAACTCCATGTTGTTTATCTGGGGAAGGGGCTAGACCCCTGACCCCCATGGTCTTCATGGCACAGACTCTCTGGGACGTGCCCGCAGTGGAAGTCCTCTGTGAGTTTGGCTGCCTCAAGAGCTGGAAGCCCTGCAAGCCCAGGCTGACAAGCAGCTGCTGCCAGCTGTGCTTGGATGCCAGGCTGCTCATGCTCTCCACTCCAGTCAGCCCACCAGCTGGGATGCTGAGGTGCTGGTGTTCGGTTCCAGGGCACTAGGCTGAGGTTCTGACAGCAACATGGTCACATCACAGCTCTGTCCAATCAGATTACCTGTCTGGAATGCTCAATTTCAGGAAGCTGGCAAATTCTGTGAAAGTGATATTTTATTGAAAACTGGTTGAGGGAGGGGATCCTGCCCCTCTGCTCCACTCTGGTAAACCCCCCTGCAGTGCTGGGTCCAGCTCTGGAGTTCTCAGCACAGGAGAGACAGGGACCTGTTGGAGTGGGGCCAGAGGAGGCCACAGCCATGCTGGGAGGGCTGGAACCCCTCTGCTGGGAGGCCAGGCTGAGAGAGTTGGGGTTGTGGTAGTGGTTGATTTAGAAGAAAAAGCCATTTTTATTTGCTTAAGCTGGCTAAGACATTAGAAAGACATCTGACAGTTGAGGTCTGTTATCATTTGTAGACAGTTTTTGTCTGGAAACTTCTGGTTTCTCCCGCTGGCATGACTGTCACGGGCACCAGCTTCCTGGGAATGAACTTTATGCTAGATATGTAATTTAAAAAGTTGTTTGGTTAGTTGTTTGTTTTTAAAAACCCACCCATAATGTGCAATGGTTGATCCTCAGCTGGTAGTACTTGGGAACCTTATTGGAAGCTGCATGAAGGTCTGGCTTTTGAAACTGGAGTTTCCAATCCGCAACACTCTGTTCGAGCATGCAGATGTCTCTGTAGAAGTTCAGAAAATTTGATTTACATAGAGGTAGAGGGACATTCCAGAAATTATTTGCATTTGCAAAGGTTTTGTTGATGTCTTTTGCTGTATCAGATGCTGAAGTAACTCAGGAAGAAGTCAGATCTCTAACCTTGGTTTACTCATAGTGTGAGTCCTTACACTGCAGATGTGGGTTAAGATATTTGTGCCTTGTTTCTCAGTGTAAAAGCAAATTGCAAAAATAGTTGCCATACTACAACTGTTATGTGACTGAAATCAGGACACCCAAACCTCCTAGAAGCAGGAATTGCTATTGAAAAGCACAGTATTTTCAGGGGAAAAAGAACATATACTGGTTTTGTTAGCTGTTGGGAAAAAAGCCCAGATATACTAGCACAGCAGGGATTAGGAGCATGAGCCGAAGAAAATTGGAAGAAGCATTTTTGGTCCTTGCAAGGTGGCCCTCTTTGTTTTATATCATCACAGTGAGGTCAGGGCATGACAAATGTTGCTTCTGAGCTCGGTAGCATGCGTGGGACTGTTCAGGCAGTGGGTGAACTGAGAGCAGCCGAGGGCCGTGTCTGGGCCAGCAGCCACCTCATCTGCAGGTTGCTCACAGGGGAAGCCAACTGCTGAGGATTTGGCATTTGGTTTAGATGGGTCCACCCCAAGCTGCACTAAATCTCCGTGCACGTTACTCCACAAATTGCTTCTTATTCTGTTATTAGATGAATCAGCAGACTAGCTTGTGCTTAGATTAGATGAATTCCCCTCCCATCTTCTCGAGGGTTTAGGGATTTGTCGTCAAGATTTTATAGCTGCTGTGATGAATTGCCATTAAGACATCACCCTCAAAAGAACAAAGAAGGGTTTTCATACTTGAGCAATTTTGAAAATCAAAGGAGATTTTAACTAAAGTGAAATGACTGCTAGAAGAGTATTTCCTGCTGTGTCCAGAGATACTTCTTTTTGCTAAACATTTTAAAGCTTGACTTCCCCTTTGACACAGAAATGAAGATATTACTCTGCACATAATGCACGTGACGTCACGGAGAGCAGTGTATTCCTGTATGTGTCTCAGGCCTAAGACAACATGACGTTTAAAAACAAGCACAGGTCTTTAAGGGTGGATCTCTTGCAGCCTAGCCTCAGCTTGAATATCTGTTCCTTTTGTGGATTTGGTCTACTCACCACCGTTGGTTATGATGTGTGTTCCTCAGCTATACACTGGGCAGAATGTGACTGATGCGCGTCCAGAGCAGTATTAGTTAATGCCTGAACAGCCAGTGTTGGGATCAGCATTACACGTTGTTCTTCATGAGCATTGCAGCTTCGCTGTAGAAAAGGCAGCTAGATCGTGCAGGAGGAGTAGCTTTTAAATAGCTACGGAAATTGGCAAATATGGTGTGAAATAATATTTTAGTCCTGTGAAGGATGACTGAGTTAGTGTTTAAAAGTTAGGGCTGTCCAGTACAAACCCAAGTAAGTAAAGCTAGCACCCTGTGGCAGTTGGCTTTAGAGCTTCACAGTTGTTGCTTTCAAACTTTATTTCAGCAATTTTTTCCCCTTTGTGCCCTTTTTGTTTTATACTTTTCACCGGAGGAGACAAAAAATAATTCTGAGATGTACAGAATTATGGAACGGGGCAGAATGGGATTATGGTGGAATGGAAGTACTGGATAATTCAGCTGCAGGAATTGTCAGTGTTTAATGGATCTCCTAGGTAGTCATTAGCAGTAAACGGAGAGCATTGCCACTGTGGCTCTGTAGCTGAACCTCTGTTGCAATTCTGTCTGAGCCATACCAAGACAGTCTTTTGTTTTCTAAAAATAGCCAGTTTGTTCAACTGAATCAAATTTGTGATTGACACAAAATTCTCTGTGGAAAAACTCGATGCATTCACAAAAATTAGGGAAGTGATTGTTCTTTATGATATCTATATTCACATCAAACATCAGTAATCACTGGCCATTGTTTTTTGTCGGGTGTATGTTACTCTTTCAGTGATGCACCACAGCCACATTAAAAAAAAAAGAAAAATAAAGAAGTTTAGGTGGAAATCCTGTGCCTTGATTACTTTTAGAAGATAATGGAGATTGTGAGCAGCTCATAAGATGGAAAGAATTTGTTCCTGCTGCCATTTTCAAATAGCAGACATATATAGATAAAATCCCAGGAGACAGAGTTAGGAATGCTGTGGAACATACAATAGTTTGTTATTGTGATACTGCTTTTAAGCATTTGCATGCAACTGTGTATCCAGGATACTCAGAACTGCTGAGAAAGAGAGTGCATTAATAATATTATTATTACCATATCATTCTTGCTGTAATAATAAGAGGTATAAGTCTGGGTCAGGCTCCACAGTGCCCATTGCTGTTCATACTCAGTCAGGTTTGCAGTCAAGAAGGAGGTGTATTTGCTTGGTGGATACAAAATTCAATACACCCAGTGATAATGTTTTCATCTTCCTTATTAATTCAGAGCTTCACGCTAATTAATTGCTAGTTGGGGAGCATGCTGACGATGGCTTGAATGTGGTCATTGGCTTTTTTGTTTAGAAGGATGGTAAGTAAAGCTTTAAAAAAGGAACATAAAGAATGAAAATAGTTTCAGAGTTTTCTAGGGATCCAAACTGGAAAATAACCAAAAAAAAATGTTAGTCAAACAAGAAAGTAAAACCAGTTGTGTTTATAATGTTTTATTATGAAGTTCTACACTTTGACACATTTAATTTAATGTTCTTTAACCAGGGAAAAGGAAAGATGGGCACGACAATATTATGGGTTTGCATTGCTTTCAAAAAATTACTGCTGAGAAGAGAAGGGAGGAAGGAGAGAAGAGAGTTCAGGCGTTTTATATTTCTTTTGGTGATGTGCTGTTTGGAAACGAGGAGAGGAGAGAAGGGAAAACAGACAGTTTCTTTGGCTTTCAAGTGAAATATTTGCTAAGAAAAGCCCAAGTCTCTGTGCTGTGTCACAGTAGCTATTATACAGCCAGGCTTACCAACTCATTCTCTTTTCCAAGGTGGAGAGATTACCTTGACTACTGATGTTGGGAGATAACCATCATCAGGGTGACAGGAGCAAAGAGACAAAGAGAGCAGCGGCGAGGATAATAAGCTATGTGCATGTGGAGGAATTTCATCTTTCTATGTACAGGGGATGAATTTGTACTTTCTCTCCCAGAGCATTTATTTCTCTTTCCCAGAGGATCACTCTCACATTCCCCCCATGTCTCTGCAGTATGTCTATGGAAAGTGTTGTGATAACACAGTACGGGAAGCAGCCCAAGGTGTGGAAAGAGTCTCAGGGACACACACACATCAGGCTGCTCTGAATGGGGGAACTGCTTACAAGTACAGCAGATCACCCCCAACTTCTTTGGAAACGCTAGAGCTGCAAAGATGAGTATCATTATCTGCTCTCTCCCAAGAGACTGGTAATCCTCAGCTTCCACGTGGTCTCTAGTACATTTTTGGGGCAGAAATTTAACAGCATTTACAGAGTCTTAGAGGAGCAGGTCACATCTTGCCTGCATTCCAGTAGCAAAATCCCCATTGAAAACTGGTAATTTAACCTCAGCAAAGGTCATGTAACCTGGGGCAGAGAATACGAAAGGTGCAGAAACACACAGACACAGATGTCTAGGTGGAAAGCTGGTACACACATCTACTTTTCCAAGAAGAATGGCAAGTTGTTGACAGGAGGAAAAAAAAAACATTTCTGTGACGTAGACTTAGATTTCTGTCCTGCTAGTAAATGGGCCAATGAAACAGCAGACTGCTCCCCTATTGCAGATGTGGGAGTTATTTACTTTCTAATCCTTTTCCTTTTAGCCCTGGCTGGACAAGAATGAAAATCCCTGGCATTAGGTATTAGAAGAAATGGAGAAAGCACAAGATCCAATTTACAGGGTTTCACTTGACCAGTTTTCTTCATTTGACTCCTATTAGCTCCAATAGTGTATCCTCACCATTAATCAGTGAGGGAGAGAAGAGGGGATGCCTGGTTTGTCACGTGCCTGAGAGGATGTATGTATAGCACAGCGATCGTACTGGTACAAGGTCAGCACCTTGAAGTGTCCCCTTCAGGACTTAGAAGGCACGAAAGCACTGACCCTGAGCGCTGAGACAGCTGTCAGCAGGCACAAAGGGTTCTGAAGGAACTGCTGAAATAAATATTTGAGTTAGCAGTACCTTCAGCAGAAACTGCGGGACAAATCAATTCCTGCTGTGATCCCATTAGAAGCAGTGGGACCAAAAGGACTGTGGAGATAGCTGATATTGTTACATGGGAACCTCTTCCAAGTAGTGCAATTCTCAGCACAAAACCACAGTTGCAGCAATCTCATGGTGTTCTGGCTCTTCCTAGCTGTGCCTGGGGAGGAGAAACAGGACAGGCCCTGAACCTTTGTCTCTTGTGTCTTGCACCATATAGCCCAAACTGTTTCCTCTGATGGCCCTGTGCAGATATCAGAGCTTCATCAGTATGGAGCTTGTGTGATGTTTCTGCATGTTTATGCCAGTCACTAGTCAAGCTTGACAGCTCCTCATTGCTGGATCATTACACAGAAGTGTAAAAAAAAAAATACAAAAGGTGCTGGTTGATTTCCATGAGATTTGATGCAAATGCATCATCACTAATGTCTTTTAAAAGTGTAGCCGGTGAATTTCAGTAGAGTTGGTTTCCATAGCAATGGTGTCCACAGCAATGTCACCGAAATTGGGGATTTTGTCACACTAAAATAACGATGTCCATAATGAAACAGAACAAAAGTCCAGCCAGCCCTGTGGCTTATCTCCAGCAGTGCCCTCCGTAGATGTCTGGGGCAGAATGCAGGAGCAGGGCAAGTGCAATGTAACGTGTACCAGCAGTATCCAGGGCTTTGCAGCTTGGGAGCTTTTAGCGTTAGGGATAGTGTCTTTCTTTTCAATGGTCCTTGATAGATTTTTCTTCTGTGAGTTTATTCTACCACTTTCTAAGCCTATTTAATTTTCTGCATTGGCTGTTTCTCTGTCTGCCACTTCCCCACCCTTCAAAAATCTTTACCTCTATATACATATCAGGGAAGAGACAGGTAAGCCAAAACTCCACGTGAGATCTGCTTCAAGACTCCTGAAACCAAATTTAAGCTTTTTCTTTTGCTAACACTGGTGTAACAGACTTACCAGAAATTTCTCTCTCTGCTTAGTAATTAACTATGAGCAACTAGGCCGGAGCTAGAGCAGCCCAAAAACTCCTGGATAGCTGAACTGACTCCGCATTTGGATTATTCCCAGCAGCTCTTAGCCCCTTGAGGAGAAAAAAATAAGGCTCTATGTTGGACTGAACCCTGCTGATGCAGAAATTTTCTTCCTAAAATCTGATATCTGTTGCAGGGGGCTGCAAAAGATTTACACCTTCTCTGCTTCATTCACAGGGTCACAGAACAGTTTAGGTTGAAAAAGATCTTTAAGACCTAGTCCAGCCATTAGCCCTGCACTGCCAAGCCTATTCCTGCTGCCCCTTACACCTGACCAAGCTGAAAGGAGGTTCTAGCACAGAATCTGGGCCCTGTGTCTGATGCGGTCTTTGCTTTCCATCGCTCAGTCTGTTTTCATTAAGACCCCACATTCCTTCTGGCCTATTTAGAGAAAGAATTGCTTTTTCAAAAGCTGTATTTTAATGATGGGAAGTCCTGAAGAACCATATGGATCCTATAAGGTGGGCAAAGATCCTAAATTTAAATGCTTTGTAATGCAGTAACTGGGGGGAAAAAAAAAAAAAAAAAAAAAAAAAAGTGGAAGGAAGGAAAACAAAATTCACAAACAAGCATAAAACCTGCAACCTAGTTTACTTTTGTGCCCAGTGCAGAAAGATTTCTCTCTAAGGGAAATCCTCAGTGAGTCTGCTTCTCACTCTGCTGAGGTGGGCGAGTGAGTCTGGGTAGGGGGACATCGCTTCCTTGGATTCTCAGTAAAATGCCCTCTCTAGAACCACAGTGTATCTTCCCCAGCCAGTTTCCTTTGGGAGTGTGTCCATAGCAAATAATTCAATGTGAATACCTCTTTCTGAGTGAGTGGCTGCAAGTTTTTAATGAGCGAATGAATAATAAATAACAAATATAAAATAATGAAAACAAATGTCAGGTATTCTTATTCTCTCATCCTCCCTCATCTGCCAGTTTGTTCTGCGTACAGGGAGCCGTTTCCTAAAATACTCTTGTGAACAGTCCTGGGCTGATGCATATACATGAAGAATTTCAGTCTCAAGCAGAATATTCCAGTAAAATATTTGTGTGGCTGCAGTATGTTACAACAGAAGCTATTTTACTACTCCAGTATTATGGTTTGAGGGGAGATACAGGATTAGGTGGCTGGATAGAACTTGAATTTCAGAGCATCTAAATAGCTGATGTTAGAAAGCCAAGCTCACGTAGGTTTACTCCATTGTTAACCTTCCTGACTGTTAACTCTTAAGATGTGAATGTCAGAATTCTGATGACGTAAAATAAATCATCCTTACTGGGCCGCAGCATCCAGACTATGTGTTACTGGTTATGGTTTGTGGAAGGGTACTGAGAAAAAGGGGCAGACTGTAAGATTAGCTCCTCTCCCTCCAGAGAGGGAAGTTGGCGTTACCTGAGGTAATTGTGATTATTCCGGCCAGAAGGAAGGAAAGAAGGGAGGAAGGAAGTTACTGCACTAACCTAACTATTCAAGTATCTGCATTTTCACTGTACCTGCAATTCATGGAGCTTCCTGATGGATCAAGCTTCTGTTTTCAATAGCACTGGGTGAATACATATTCAACAATAAATATTTCAACTCTTCTGTGCTCAGATGCTGAAGTAACAAGGATAGATAAATACCTACTATAAAGACTGCTGTAACGATTTAGGATGCTTTGCCTATAAGAGATAATGGGGAGGGGGCCTTTTATTTATAATCCTAAATTTTATAACTTTGTCCTTTCAAAGACTCTCAGATTTACATCAGGTTTCAGAGAGCTTGACTTGCAGCTACAGTCTCATAGGACAAAGGTCACCAGATTAATTTCTCCTGGCAATGTCTGTAGACATCCTAAAAATACAAAGCATTCTGCAATCAAGTCAGCTGTTGGTTTTACTCCATAGGAAGAGGAAAATTGGAATTTTTTTTTTAAACCCAAAACCAACAAACCCAGGCAACAAAAAACCCCACAGAAACAGCCATGTCACTTTGTGAAGTTCAAGCATGAAAGTCCTGTGACTAGAAGCAGATACTGTTCAGTCCTTTGGTTTCAGTCTCCTTGTGAGTAATCAAGAATAAAATCATTCTGCTTTTATGATGCGCAGAAGGACACAGTAAGGTCTAGTGCAAAAGGTGATGAATTTTTTATTACTGTTTTTTTCCCTACTGAATATGAATTTACTATTTGGAGTGATTTAGCCAATCGGAAATCGTGTATGGCTTTAAATACTTATTTTCTCTTATGCCTTTTTCAGTCCTCAGATTCCTGTAAAACTGTTTAGTGCGAGGAGCTGCCTACCTTTCGGTGGCTGGTTTTGCCTCAGTCCTGATCACTGCAGTTGAAGGTTAGGTGCACAGCTACGTTATTGAGCTGTGCTGAGAAGCAGTTGCACTATCCTAATACCATCCTTAGATCCTTTGGAGCCCTAGAAGAGGAGAAGCTGAGGATTTTTAGGTGAGCAAATACAACAGGAGCATCCATGAATCCTGAGAGTGAGTGCAGCAGTAAGCTGCGACAGAGCCAGGTCTGAAACACAGGAGGAATAATGGCTGCGAACCAGAGCCTAGTTCTAGAAAACTGCAAGTAATTCTTCACACTGCAGCTACTGCATGAGACTTTTTTTTTTTTTTTTTCTGAGAAAGAGTTGCCAGGGAAATTATTTTCAATTCTACTTCCATTTGGGCGAGCCTCTTAGATTCTAGTATTGAAGAGCTGATGTTTGGATGCCTGCAGATGCAAACAGGTCTCCCATTGTACAGCCCTTCTATTTAAACTGTAAACTTCTCATGGTTGGGATTATGCCTTGTCATATGTTTTTATACTACCTGGCAAAAGCTTTCTGATTTTGATTGAAATCTCCAGGCATTATTGTAATGAAAATAACTGTAATTATCTCCAATGGGACAAAATCCAAGTGTCAAATTGAAATGCTAAAATGGATGTAGTGGCAGACAGGTACCTGCAGTGCAGCAGAAGCCCCTTGATTCACAGATGCAGTGAAAACATTAAACTTTCAATCAGCATTTTTTCTGAGTTACCCAAATAAATATTTCTACAACTAAGAGTTAATACATCCTTGCACTGGGTTTTAGGTAATTTCTCAGTTGAGCTAGCCATAATCCATGTATATCCAGAAATACTCCTGGCAGGTTTCTGTACCCCAACTTTACAAACTCCCACCCACCACTCAGAAAGGCTCATTCTCTAAAAGTAGACATCAGGAACAGAAAAGATCAGTGAAAAACATAGACCTGTGACAGTGGAATCAAAAACAAGTCAGTAAATGCCTGAAACCAAAAACGTTCTGCCTTTGGTTTAGGCTCTTTTCACCACCCAGGCCTCAGAGCTAATAACGATCCATTTTATTTATAAAATGTTACTGAAAATGTTAAAAACTTGTAATTTTCCATAGTGAAAGTTGTGCTACATGTTAACACAATGAACTACAAGGCAGTGCAGCTGTGCCTTGGTCCCATGCCAGTGTGATCCTCTCCTTGTGTCACTGGGTGGACACATGAGAGAAAATTCATTTTCATGGACAGGAAGAACAACAAAAAATACCCAACAAAACTTAGATGCTCAATCAAAATAAGAGAATGGTTTTGGACGATCTACCCTTTTGTACAAGGGTTATTTCTGCTTCTAGAAGCAATGCAGAGCATGTCTCCAGGATTGATCTGATGCTCACTGAAAGTTTCCGAGCCGTATCAAGAGGTTTTCCAGGAATGTTTCTCCCTTTTATTTACACCAGCTGTTTACATCACATCTTTTTACTCTAACTGCACCGTCTTTGATCACTTCAGTAGGTTCTTGTCCTCATCTGCCCATCCTTTCTCCTGATCTTTTGAGCAGGAATAAGGCTCATTAGAGGTGTTATTTCAATAAGACACAATGAATATTTATTTGCTCAGTTAGACACAGCCTGTTACCAAATTCACATTTGTTTCTTTTCACTTTTTTTTGTTTTCATTCCCATGTTTCCTCAAGGCTCTGGTTTTGTGCTGTAAAAAACAGGGACTCTGCCACATTTTTTAACATGCAGTGCTTTCTCAAGAAGCAAAAGTTACTTCTTACAGTCCAGTATATGGTAGTTTTCACTGGGGGACCTTGGGAGGATTGTTGGAGCACTTCAAAAGGTATTTAAGCATTAATATCCCTAGCTAAATGGCATGAGAGATGGTTAAAAACTGCAGAGAAATGCTTTGGAGTGGGAGCTTTGAAAAGCTTTCTGATTTGAGGCCACTAATAACCAGGATAAAAGCACTAAATTTACTTTGTGCAAGTCTGTGACCGGCTGGTAACGACAGGGGTTCAGTAGAACGAGGACAAACAAGATGTACCAGCCTGGGGACCTGTGAGGATGTGATGTTCAGAATGGGGATGTAATAAGGCTCGTGTATTTTCTGAGTGACTTAGATACAAGGCCTTAATTGTATTGTAGTTCTGCCTGAGTAATGTAGACAATAGACTGCATTATTACTTTTAATCGAGGCTGTGTTTAATTGTATTAAACACAATTATATTGTAGTTCTGCCTGAGCAATGCAGACAATGGAATTCATTATTACATTTAACAGAAAATGTATTTAATTTTCTAGTAAGTAATCTCATTGCAATTGAAATGGTCTACTAAAATATTTTCCAAAAACAAATTACCTTTGGCTGTAATATTTTTGCAAAATAGAGCTGTCCATATTCAATTAAGTTAATTTCCTTTTAAGCTGAACTGCGGGAAAAAGTGATTTGCTTTTAATTTTATGTGGAATAGTTTCACATTCGATCTAAACATTACCCGTGTTTTATGTCTTAGTTATGAGCTTTCTGTATAATAAGAAAACCAGAAGCATCCATGTACATATGTAGATATATTTACACAAAGGCTTTATCATCCAGTTCAGTGAGTGGAACAAAGACACCTCCATGACTGGGTTTCCTTCCAAGGGTAAGGAGGCAATAGAAAAGAATAAAGTACACCCTAGGTGCACTATGGAGACTGAGCATGGCCAGAACACACACCTAGAACCAGACATCTGGAGAGTCCAGAAAGCTGAAGGGGCTCCTACATTGTGTAGATGAGACAGTAGCTGCTGAGAGCCGTGTATCTTTAAAATGCATCAGGAAACAAATAGGTCAATAGGTTGATTTAAAGAGAGGCCGTTCACAAGTGACATTTCCTGTGCCCAGAAGCAACTGTCCTCGCTGTCATCTGGTCACAACTGCCACAGGAATGAAGATGCTGATTTGTGACTAGAACAGTGCCTGTCTCCACCTGTGTTCTTACAGCTGCTGCTGGGCTACCCAGTCTGCACAAGACGCACAGCCCAGTGTTAAAATAACGCCTCAAAGAATAGCTTGAAGGTAACGGAACATGGATGGTTTTCCTCGTCTGATCTCAGTAGGAGCTCTGCTGAGCCCTGTCCTTTTTTTTTCCCCACTCTCTTTCTAGCCATCACACTTCTCCTTCTACTGCTACATGCTCTTCTTAGAAAGGCAGAGGGAATGCATTCTCATTAAAAAGTAACAACGAAAGCCAAAGTCCAAAATGTAAATTGCAGCAGAAATCCCTGTGAAAAACAATGTGTTTCCTCCCAGTAGCTCTCACAGGGGCACTTCGAGAATGAATTCAGAACAGCATGTTCATTATGCCTGGATCAAAGAAACCACAAGAAGGAAAGGAAATGGTTTATAATTATTTTATTAATAGTTTGGTAGGATCAAGGACTTTATAATGTGGATCAGGACCTTGTTGTGCTGGACACTGTAAGCACGGAGCAAAAAGGTGATCGGTGCCTTGTGGAATTTACTGCCACTGTCAAATTTTGGCAATAGCAAAATGCATCTAGCTTGGAAAAGCAGCTTTTGCCACCTTATGTGCCACATATTTTCTTAGGAGCTAATGGTAGATGTCCATTGTGAATCATTACAGCTATTTTTCTTTCTTCCTATTGTCAAAAAAGCCTCCTGAGTTGTTGGGGTTTTTAGGGGCAGCAAAGGTTAATAGTGAGGTTTATTGGGAGCCAGGAAAGTGGGGCATTCCTACTTACAATTCACATCTTGCTTCTGCTTGCATTGCAACTCTCAGGACTTCATGTACTGTCAGATTTATAGTTGGGAAACTGATTCAGACTTGATCTTAATAAAAACCTATTCTAATTATGTATATAAAAAAAATAAATCCTAAAAAGCTCAGCTTGCTTCTTCCTGCCAGGCAAATTCCAGCAAACAACCCATGAAGCAGAAAATTACTTGGAATGTCATCGCATGTTCCTAACGTAGCTTTTATATCTGTCTTACACCTTTGAAAAAACGATCATGTGTAGCCATCCTTGACTTCAAGACCTAAGAAAATTTCTTTTTGCAATGAGATAAAATCAGGCTGAGATATTTGGCTTCTCTGAAATCAGAAGGTGTTTTGCTGGTCTCTATCTTCAGGTCCTTCATTCCTTCCAGTTGCCTGACTATGAATGTCACAAAAAGAAGATAAAGATTGCAGTTTAGACCAAGACCCTTTGAGGGGAAGATGCAGAACAGAAAACAGCTGCTGTCTGTCCAGATTATGGGAGAGAGAAGCCCAAACATCGGAGACATGCCTGCAGTACGTGAACGGGTCCCAGCAGCATGAAAGAGTCCTGACATCAGTGGTACGTCAGAGAAATCCCAGATATCACTATCGCACACTTGCACTTGCAGTGAGGCACTGAACCTGATGACAGATGCAACTCATGTCTCCCAGCACCCTACTGGGCAGAAGAACCAGCCCTTTTTTAAATGAAAGCTGAACCATTCCCCAAAGCTTTGCAGGAAGGCAGAGATTTCTGTAGCACATCTAACCTCTGCAGAACTGAGAAACCTTTGGGGATGATATGGCTCCAGGATAGTTTCAGAGCTACAGAACCCTCACCCCATCCAAAAGTACAGAAGAGAGCAGAATGCATGCTACCATGGGAACAGGAAGGACTCCAGGAGGGGCACAGGGCTCCTGAATGCCCCACAGTAATACAGTTTGTCTCTTGCTTTGACAGCACTATTATCAATAACAGGCTGTTCTAGGATTTCTCTCTACAAACTGCAGTCACTATGCAGTAAAGGTTTCAAAACAGCTTCTTCTCACAGAAATCGTTTGTCTTGTCGTCCTTCGCTGCAATTTTCCCCTCTCTATACACCTTCTGCTAGTGCAGCGTTTTAGGGCTGCAGTTGTATTAGCACAGTTTGCAAAGTGCTTCAGGACCATTCAGCTCGAGAAGAGTTGTATTAGTGTAAAATATTCTTCAATGAGTAAGTTAAATAGTAAACACTATATTGATTCAATGCCTCACAAAGTCTTACAAGAATTAATTCAGATAGGCTTGTATGTAAGTTGCCTGGACTGAAAACTGGCCGAAGGCTTGTAAACAAATTGCAAAGATTAATGGCTCTGCAACTTGCTGGGAACCTTCTCAAACACATTTTCTGGGTGCCTTGAAACATTAAGTACTTAAGCTTACAACAGTCTGGAAGTTGGGAATTACTGTGGGAGGTCACCCAGTTTTGCAGATGGCAAACAGAGAAGCCTGGAAAATCTTTCACAATGCATCAGCCAGGATTTGGGTAAGATTTCAATTCCAGTCTAATACCCTAGTTGCAAGACCATCCTTTCAGACAAATCTTCCCCACATATCTTTGGACATACTGATTCTAAATCTGCTTCTATCAATTCTGTATCTGTTTTTTCAATTAATGTATTTCTCGAGCTTATTCATAGTTTATCTCCATAATGTTTCCATCACTTCCATTTTTAGTCATACAATACTTAATATTATGACATAAAATGCAACTTATAAAGCTTGTTTTCCATATGAACATTTGAAAATATTGAGAGGCCTCTTCATTCTATGACAGTAAATTCAACAATTTAATTACACCTCAAGTAAACAGTTGCCTTCCTTTATTTCAGGCTCATTAGGCTATTTCACTTAATGAGCTCTGCTCCTTGTGTTAGAAAATGCAGTGCATAACCATGCCCTATCCACCTTTTCCAAGTCACTTGTGATCTTTTGGTTTTTACATACTCTCCCAATCTGTCTTTTTATGAGACTATATATTTTTTTAAGACCAACAGACTTTTGGACAGGAGCATCATCAAAAGCTTTTTAGAAAGCAAAATGCACTATTATCAAGTGGATGACACATGCCCAAAGATCTCTTCTAGAGTTGCTGTGTTTTTTTAAAGAAAAGCTTTACTAACTTGCCTGGGAATGTCATATTTATCCAAGTCTACTATTTTTATCCTTTATCACAGCTTCAGATAGTTTGCTTGGTAAGAAAATGAGACTGACTTGTTTGTGGATTTCACAGCCTGTTTATTCCCCACCTGCATGTACCCCACGGGGTGCTTTTAAAACTGGGCGTTAGGCTTTTGCCACCTGCTCTTTCTCTGCTCTAAAGACTAATTTATTCAACAGTTCACCCAGAGCAGTCAGTACTTCAGCAGCAACTTGGAGAATTCTTGAGTTAATACCATCTGTTTGTTACGGTGTTTGTTATTATACATTTTATTGATCTGCTCTAAAACCTCTTCTGCTGACACTTCATTTTGAGACAGTTCTTCAGACTCACCCCCTTTAAGCAAAAGCTTCAGTGCAGCGATCTCTCTAATCTCCCGTGTGGTTAACACTAATGTTCATAGTTCTTTCAGCTTTTCTGCTACGGCCACGGCATCCTCCGGTGCTTCTTCCAGAGCTCAGCCGTCTGTCTGCCCTACAGCCTTGGGAAGGATGCTTGTTTTTCATGTGTTTTAGAGAGACTTCATTAACAATTTGCATGCCTTTAGCAGCTTGCTTCTCAGAATCGGTTTTAACACAGCTTATCATGTTTTTACATTTCACGTATCAGAATTTTTATGCATTTTCTGGTTTACGCCTTTGGATACAGCTTCTGGCTTTTGAAGAATGTAATTTTTACTTACAAATGTCTCTTTAACTCTGTTGTTTAGCTAAACTCCTTTTGGGGCATTTAGACTATTTTTTTACAGGGTTAAACATTTACTTTGAGGCTGCAATATGGTGTCTTTAAATACTTTTGAAGGTGTGTTACCCTTTTGATTACTCCCCTTCATCCTTTAAAATAGTTCCTGATTACCACATAGTTCCCATTTTGAAGGTAAATTTTACTGTAGGGGTTTTTTCCACTTCTGTAAGGTTGCTGAGTTTGAATATCCTTCAAGGGACACTCATCAGTGATTTCTAAGACTGTAATTTTTGCCTTGTGCTTTACCTTGACACTTCTCTAACATTTTTGGGGAAAGGGGAGGTCTCACCACAGCTGTGTTTCCAGCCCTTCCAACATCTCTTACGCTCTACTCAAGACATCATATCATACTCTCCCCATTAAAACATTAAAGTTTAATGTGAAGAATTTCTGCAATGAATATTTAGAGATTTTTAAAGTTAGTTTGTATTGACCACATACACCAATCATACAGACTTTTTGTCCCTGTGCTTGCTCAGCATAAAGTACCAGGCTCTAAATTACTCCTCGATTTTCCGGTGGGCCACTAATTGTTACTCTTCCACTAAGTACCTGAAAAATAATGTTACTCCAGCTGTCTCATTCATAGCTGCACTTTTTCCACATAATCCCATTGTTACTTCTCCCAGTGCTGTTGCTCCCCAGAAGAACATTCACCAACAGCTCCACAACAGTATTCTCTAGGAAACTGTCCAGATGGCTCGTGAAATTTGGCACTTCTGCACCTGGCAGAGCAGCTATCATGCATAATGTATTGGGGGGGGGTGTTATAAAACGTGTAGGTTTTAAAATAAATAAATTAGGAAATAAAGCCTATTTTTTTTTTCAGTTCCTCATGTTACAGAGAGTGTTTATATGTTGTTACCTAAGAGACATGAAACAGAGAGTACAGACTCAAGAACACTCGCGTGAACATCTGCAAAGCTACTTAATTTTCATACGAGTGTTTATCCAAAGCTATTTTTTTGCCAGTGCCAAGGCCAAGTGCTGGGTCCTGCACTTGGGCCACAGCAACCACATGCAATGCTACAGGCTTGGGGAAGTGTGGCTGGAGAGCTGTCTGGTAGAAAAGGACTTGGGGGTTCTAATTGACAAGCAGCTGAATATGAGCGAGCAGTGTGCCCAGGTGGCCAAGAAAGCCAATGGCATCCTGGCTTGTATCAGAAATGGTGTGAGCAGCAGAAGTAGGGAGATGATTGTCCCCCTGTACTCAGCACTGGTGAGGCAACACCTTGAGTATTGTGTCCAGTTTTGGGCACCTCAGTACAAGAGAGATAATCGAGGTTCTGGAGTGGGTGCAGAGGAGGCAGAGAAGCTGGTGAAGGGCCTGGAGAATAAATCTTATGAAGAGTGATTGAAGGAGCTGGGACTGTTTAGTTTGAGAAAGAGGAGGCTGAGGGGAGACCTCATCGCTCTCTACAACTACCTGAAAGGACATTGTGGAGAGGTTGGTGCTGGTCTCTTCGCACAGGTAATTAGCAATAGAACAAGAGGGAATGGCTTCAAGCTGCAACAGGTGAGTTTTAGACTGGACATTAGGGAAAAAAATTTCAGAGAAAGAGTAGTCAGACACTGGAATAGGCTGCCAAGGAAGGTGGTTGAGTCACCATCCCTGGGTGTGTTTAAGGGTCGTTTAAATGTGGTGCTGAGGGACATGGTTTAGGGGTGAACTTTGTAGAATAGGGTTAATGGTTGGAATGATGATCCCAAGGGTCTTTTCCAGCCTGAATGATTCTGTGATAATATGTTTATAATTGTTGATAATCACCAGGCCATTAATGTGTGCTCACTTTATACCAAGCTAGTGTTCCAGTGGTTTCTTTGCATTTAACCCCATTTATGTGTGTCCAGTCTGCTGACCTGAGAGTCATGTTGCAGCCCTTTAAAAGTTTACTTAGTGCAATGCAGGCAGAGAGACTATTGGCAAGAAACAATTTCCATTTTCATCTGCTATGTGCCTGTAGTATAATAAATTCAGACACCTTCCAGATCTAAGATGTACCGTATCCATAGGACTATGCATTCAATGTTCTGATTGTTATTACAGGGCCTAGTGTTTTTTATGTACAGTATCTTGCTCTTTTTTATGTATAAATAATTATTATGAATGAATAGTTTAAGAAGTGTATTAGAAGTGATGCCGGGAAGGATCTCTGTTGTTGTAACTGTTGTAACAGGGATTTTACAGAGCTTAGAGAAGCAAACCATCCTGTCAGGCCTGTAGCATTAGCCAGACCTTTCACCAGCAGGAAAAACTACACCTGTCCTCATGCGTTTGAAGACCATAGCAAGGAGTTACAGTCTAAGATCCTTTAAACTTTCATTTCCTTTGGTTTCTTGCATTTAATTCTCTGCAGCCTTGGCTTGCATATTTCTTACTTCATCATTCTCTGTTCCTGCAGTCCTTACATGCACGTAGCATCTGAGCAACCCCCTTGCTTCCTTTGTGCTGCTTTGTATTTCACAGAAAATATGATTTCCCTTTTTTCTTTGAGACACTTGCTGTGAGAAAGAGGAATTCCCAGAGCTGACTACAGCCCTGCTCCATCTGGTGGCATACAGCACCCACAGAGAGGATTAAGGAGGCTGACTAATGTCGGGATATATTTATTGCTCTACAGAAACCTATTTATTCTGTTGAAAAGGTATTGGAAAAGTGGTTGGAAACTCAGTTTTAGAGAAAGATGGTTCATACCATGCCAGTAAGAAAATGACTCCATGGTGACCCAGCATGCTCTGGAAATCATTTCTTGTAAGATGTCAGAAGAGACCCTAGGTTCAGGCTATGAAAGCCCCTTTTTCTGTTGCTGCTGATTTATCTTCTGGAGTATGTGCAAGAAGTACATGCAGATGAAGGCATTGAAGGTGTTTCTGGTCTTTGTTGTACAATTTAAAGGTACAATTGTAGAATTTACAAAGAAAAAGAGGCCAGGGAACAGTAATGGAGAGGATAATACTGCAAACATATAGGGTCTGGGTCATTCTCTCATTCATCTTCAGCTTGATGGAAGAAGGTCTGCAGTAAGTGAAGGATGGGCCTGCTGTAATGAAGCTGTCGGCAGTAACGAAAAGTCGTTTGTGCATGGCCTACCACACTAAATTACTACTGACTGCCTAAGACGGAGCCCTCATCAATCCAAACACACCTGCTGGGTAGGGCAACGTGGACCATGGGGTAAGATATCATTATTCTCACAGGGACGCCTCTGCTGGTTCTTCATCATCTCGCATCCCTCCTTTACCTAAGTTATCATTGATCAAGTCCTGTTATTTCTTCAGGTACAGAGCCATGGTACATACAGTAACACCATTACTCTTCCTTGCAATTCGCATCCACCTCTAAATTATTTCTTGCCCTTCCAGATGAGTTATTGTCCAACATCTAAGCATCTAAGCTCTTCCTTTTTTTCACTTCTGCCCTGAATATCAATGCTGGAAAGTAAAAAGGAATGTTCTACTTAAATCTGTGCTTCGTGGAGTTAGGACATTCACTATATCTTCTGTAAACCAAGTGACTGGACCTAATTAGATTTCCTTAGTTGGGGTCCATGTATAAATTTTTTGGAGCAGGCCCTGAATGAGAACCAAGTCCAAATGTAACCCATCTGAATGCGATGGCAATCATCTCCATATCAAAAAGTAAGGTTGGTCATGTGTGTAGCAGAAAATTCAATTTCAGTAGCATATCTTTTGCCTATAAATGTCAGGTAAAATCAGTAACAGAGAGAAGCGTTTGTTCAAACTTAATTCTGTGGAATTAATTTTTCTGTACAGAAGAGAAGGATGGTATATTGTTTACATAATCAGCACTCTCCATTTCTGTTCTTCCTGATGAACTCGTCACACCCTGACATTTATTTTACATCACTTCCACTGTATCAGTCTCAAAATTAAACCAACATTGAAATGTTTACCCCTGAATCTGTCTTTCTTGAATTTGCATAGTCCCAGGGACTGTTTCTTCTGTAAACCAACTACACAGCATTGTGAATGGGTTCACATTTCTAGTGAAATGAGCTGTTTGCCGAGTAAATTTAACGTTCAGTGCTGTTGGAACATCAGCTATCATTTTAGCGCTGTATGTAAAGACTGGCCACTTAATATGACCTTCAAATGACCTGCAACCTGTGCTGCTATCCTCAGGCTCTGTACAGACCCTACATCCTGCCTATGAGCCTTACAAGGCTGTGGGTTAAACCTGTAGCACACAGATGCTGTGTCTGTGTATTTCCTGTTCGTTACCTGTATCTATTTTCCACAGCTTTCTACACTTTTGTTCAGAGCTGCATTCAGTGGATGACCCCCGTTTGTCAAAACTTAGGCACTTCAGTCTTAAGTTTTGTAGCAAAGTTGCACTTCCTGATGAAGACCTGAAGTGAGTGTTCTAAAAGACATCCTGAAAAGCTGCCCTTGAACAGGTATCAGAACTGATCAGAACGGCAGCAAGGTAATTGTGGTTGCTGATCTTATAACTGATCATAAGTCATTGGCTTTCTTAAGATAATGGGCAGAGCATGGAGTACCTGGATGTCTGGACATGATCCTGGACAGCCTGCTCTGGGTGACTCTGCTTTAGCAGGGGGATTGGGTGAGATGATCTCCAGAGGTACCTTCCAGCTGTGATATACAGTTATGAACTAGGTGGGACATAGAAGGGGTGAGAAGAAAGTGGAAAAAGAGCAGAAAGAAGCAGAAATGTGTAAAAGAAAAACCTTGAGTTTTGCCTTAGTTATGCTTATTTAGAGGGCAGGGTGCGCTCTGTGGTGTGAGAGAATGTGGATATGTAAATTGATACATGTTCAACAAAATGAAATTATCTCTTCACAATTTGAAGAATTTTATCAAAGATTCAAATTTTGACAGTTAGGAAATAACAGAATTACAGGAGCGCCTACAAATATTTTTTGTCTTCTGGTACATATGCTTTATGATACAGCTCTTAATCCCATGATCACATGCTTTTATTTACTGAGGTCTGTTGTCTCATACAGTGTTCAAAATTGACAGGGTGTACTTAATGAACAGCTCTTTAATATTTGATTTTCCTCTTGCTGTTCGGTACGTGCTTTTAGTCCTTATTTACCGCATTCTGTTCAAGCCCTGCTCTGAATACACAACTATTCATATCCTGTGGACTTTTCTGTGCTGTTTAGGACTAATATCTAAGTGCTTCACAGCCACTAATGAATTTCACTTCTCCAAACCCAGATGAGGTGAAGGCTGTCATCCTCTTTTTTTGTAGACCAGAAACTGAGCCACAGAGGACTTCAAGTCAAACGCAGCCACTAACATCAAGCACACTGTCTGAGATCTGCAGCATCTAAGTTTTTGGAGTACTTAGCAGTTGATCTCATTTTGTATGCTGAGAGCACATCTCTGATTGACTTCAGGTATAGTTGTGAGCATTTTACACTCCTGCCAATCAGGAAAAAGAGTCTCATGCTGAGCACCCTGGGAACAAGGAACAAACTGTTAATGACTCCATTTGAAAACGCCACTTGGGTTTGAAGTCACTTGCTAAGCAACACATCAGAATTCGACAGAAAAGACGAGCATAAAACCTAATTCCTAAGTTCAGCATAGGATAGGTTTAACTGTGAGGCTTTCCTTTCTCTTCTTAAAATTCCTGCCTCAGAAAATAAACAACTTCTCAACATGCTCCACAATCATATTCAAGTTTCTTGTACTACACAACATGCACTTCCCAGTCCCTATTCTTCAAAAATGCAGCTGTGCTAAGTCATAGTTTACATGACAGACATCTGGAAGCCAATTTAAGACAAGCCCAGAATCTTTTGTTCTTATGAAGTCTAATTAGGAAATCCTTGCTGTGGAAGGAAGGATAGGTATCTTCATTGACAACAGAAGCTGACTGCAGTCATATATTTCCTGAACAACTAAAGATGGGTTTTGTCTGCTGTCCTTTCTACATTTGTGATCTCAGAAACACATCTTTGTCTCATGCAACAGATGGAATTTTCTTCCCTGCAAGGGTTGTCAAGGCCTGGCCCAGGCTGCCCAGGGCAGTGGGGGAGTCCCCATCCCTGGAGGGGTTTCAAAGTTGTTGGACATGTGGTGCTGAGGGACATGGTTTAGTGGTGACCTGGCTGTGCTGGGTTAATGGTTGGACTTGATGATCTTCAAGGTCTTTTCTAATGATTCTGTGATTCTGTGATCCTCTGAAATAAGCAAAGAGTTCTTGCCACATAATATCACCATTTTTATCATAGAATCAAAGAATAATTGAGGTTGGAAGGGTCCTGAAACTGTAGTCTTTAGAACCTTGCTACTAATAATTTCTGATTCCATTCAGGACATATCACCTAGCCTGCTCATTATGAACATTATTAGCAGCTGATTATCTATGTAAAGATTCTGAATATCTAGATTGCCTATCTAAAGACAGTTGCAGTTAAAGAACCTGAACCTGCAACCTTATAGCTCAACACAGGATGGGTAAACCTCCAGTCAGCTTGAATTAGCATTAAATGATAGGGACATCTTTTCTAAGGCTCATGGTGGTGTTAAGTACCTGGTTAAAAGTAAAAAAATGACATAAAACTAAAACAAGCCTTAATGCAGCCACCAGATGACAAAGGTGGGGGGCTCAGTGCTATTTATACATCTAATCAAGAACAGTCATCTGAACAAAGCAGCCTCATACAATATTTGCCAAATGACTATTTTAATGTCATTTAGAACATTAAAACCAAAGCAGAGCATGCTCAATTTTGGAAGGAAGGCTGGGAGCGATTTCTAATGCTACATGGATTGCATTTTCTTATTCCAGTGGAAGGAGTAGTCAGAGCCAGCATCTGAATTTTTTTAAGCAGCATAGGAGATGAATTGATGCATTTCTTTATTTATATTGATCATAATACTACGGTTCAGTAGCCATTGCTGGAACAAGGTGAACATGGTGAGCACACCCTGGAAAAGCCAAGAGGTGGGGTGGGCTAAGGAAATACAGCAGAGACTGAATGATCCTGCCAATAAAATTACCCAAGAAGTCAGCTGTAGTTTTAAACCTAGCTTTTATTTTAGTTTTCTTCTCTTGCTCTTTCTTCTCCAGTTTTGCCATACTCCATCTACTCTTCCTTCCTTTTAATGCATAATACTCTATTTATTTAGAAAATGTACAAGGCAGATACTTCGAGGTGAAAACTCCTGTTATTTCAGTGACAAGATAAGGCAGTTTCTAGTCTGAAAGAGTCACACAACAAATGAATATATAGGCACTTCATGATCATCCTGCAGAACCAAGGGGTTCATTAGGGACCTCGATGTCTTTTTGTACCTCCTATGTCCACTGGATGCATACGTCCTGGGAACAAACATGTTGCAGTGCTAGGAGTTTCTGTGGTTTGCCCCCCACTTTTTTTTTTTTATTTCTTCTATCCTCTCCCTTTTGCGGTACTGTATTTGTTTTCCCTAAATATTTTGTCCTAACCTTTGTTGCTTTCCTAGTCTTCCCATTTATTCTTCCTTCTTTTCCAGTGCCTTTCTCACCTTCACATTTCTCTCTGATTTCTTGCTGTCCAGTCTCTTAAAGCTTTTTTCATTCTGTACTCAGTTCTGCCCTTCTGTAACCTCAGTCCCTCCAGTCCCACATCCCCATCTCTTTTTCAGTGTAAACTTCTTTCTAGACTTATATTCCATTCTTGCTCTTGTAGTTTCCTCATCTTTCTTCCCCGTGATCCTACTGACCAGTGCCCAGAGAAACAGGTAAATATCCAGAGCATTCACTCTACCTTCCTTTCCCAAGTAATCCAGATTCTCTTTATGGGTGTTTTTTGTATTTCAAAAGAAATAAGACACCCTAAGTGATCCCAAAGACCCTGAGGGATAGAAATAGTCCATTTAGAATAGTACATACAGGAATACTACATTAAGAAACAGGGCTAATGCAAAAAAACTTGCAGTCACATAAATGAGATCTGCAAAAAGGAGGGGTTTTTAGAGAGATTAAATTTAAGGGATTTGAAAATTTGTTTTTTTGGAAGCCTAGGGAAAAATCCCATCAGATGTTGACTGAACTCAGATGTCCTACCCCTTGATCCCAGTACCTCAAGTATACAGCCATATCTGTCTGCCTGCTACCATTCATTCTGTCAGCATTTCCTTCAGTCTGGATGATTGCCCTGGCCTCTTAAAAGGAAGAAGAGGATCTGTCTGTCTTTCTGTTTCACGTGGTGTGCTCACTGCTTGAAAGAAGCGAGGCACCAGAAGTGCTCATGAAGAAATGGGGCTTATAGCCCAAAGAAATAATCTGTTGTCCTGTGTTTGCAATTTAATTGAAACCTAAAGTCACTGAGAATAAAAACGTGTGTAGTTTGCAAGTAAGAGTTTGCATCTAACTGAGATAACCCTAGCAAAGCTCAGCAAGTGAGTTCTCTCCGTGAGAATGCCTGACCTCTTAGGTCAAACCCTTTCTTCTGGTCCTTTGTTTCACGGCAGATGAATGCGAACTTCAGAGAAGTGACACAAGTCACTGCTGACTGGAGAGAATAGCAATTTGTGGGGAGGATTAAGAGATGGTTTGGAATAAGAGATGCTTGTGGGTTCACAGAGAAACAGTCAGTATATTTTTCTTCTCTCTTTCATCAAATGGCCATGCAGCTGCCTCTCCAGCCACAAATTATTCATCATGACATCACTGGTACAAAGATAAAATGAATCAAATATACATACCTCCATCTCTAACACCTAATAATTAATCACTCCTAACCCACTTAACAGCCCACCCCTAGTCAGCTTTTCATGGTCATTATTTAGTGATACAATTGCAATATCGATATAAATTGAGTTTTCAGTTGCCCAAGTACATCTTAAAGAATGGGGTAGAGTTAATCATTTCAAACAGGATAAAAAAAAGGAGCAATATTCTTTTTAACACCATTTTGTATTAGCAGAGAAAGAAGAACAAGCTAAACTGTGGACTGTAAGCCTCTTATCTCAACCACGCCTTTGCTTTGGGTGCAAATTGCCAGAACTTTCCTTTTTTGCTGTCATTCTGCCCTGCACTATTCCATTGCTGTCTGTATCATAGCTGTACATTTTCACAAGCGATCCAAGCTGCAGGGGCAGCTGCTGTTCTGAGAGACACTTCACGCAACAATTTAGCCCATCTTCAGGTATTTGTTCTCTGCAGTTTCAGCTGCAGAGGTATGAGATGCTGCTAATCTCAGCTGGTGGGGGTTGTCCACCCCAGAGCAGGGCCAGCAGAAGGGAAGGAGTCTGGTTTGTGCGTGATCCTCATCTACTGCAGTGCAAGGAAAACCTTTCAGCTGAAAACACCAGTGAAGGCCATTTAAAGTGAGCCAGCTGACTTTGCGCTGGAACAGAAGAATAACAATAAGTGGCTGGGAGGCTAAATTAGCTCCCGTTCTGCCCTGATCAGTGCAGACCAGAGGAGCACAAAGAGAGGAGGTATATCCTGACTTTGTGTTTTCTCTTTCGAGTTTCTTTGTCCCCAGGACTAAAATGAGAACTTGTTCAGAATGAAAGTACGTGGTTACCGTGCATGAAAAATAGAACATATAGATGACCTTGAATTTGTGTATGTACAGACTGTAGTTTGTACTTTATAAGTGGCTTTCTAAAGTTAGTTCAATGCCTTGCAATGTTGAATAAAATGGCAGTTGGTCTTCTGTACTTTTGAAAGCACTTGGCTGCATCCCCGTGTAATAGAGTTGCTTCTGAAAGACAGTAGCAACCTTGACAGGTTTCTGAGACGTCAGCCTGCCCTGTATGAGGATGAAAATGAACAAACAGAGCATGTTGAACTGGTCAGTACCACCTGCAGTCAGGCCCAAGACAATGTTTGACAATTAGAAATCACATAACTGGAGTTAACAGATGCAACTTGTTTTCTCTCATCCCCTTTGTCTGCCCTACCTTAACACAATTTAGTTTGCAAAATCTCTTCTCTGCAGTCACATTATGAGAGGTTGTGATAAGCTATCACCGTGTTAAGACATCTCTTCAAGAAGGATCTGAGGAGAATGCACAGCAAGGCCCTGCATTCATTTCATGCATACGAATTGCGTAATGTACCAAGCCGCCTTTCTTCCAGGGTGCGGAAATTCAAACAGCACAGACATGGCTGATGTGACTGGAGCTCACAAACTGTAGCTGAGCACCCAAAGCCTTGGCAGCCTTCCTTTTCTAATTGGTGTTACGTGATTGCTTCTGGGGCAGAGGGTGGGTGGGTGAGGGTGTTCCTTTCACAGTTTTCTTCATCAAACGGGAAGTACTGGCTGCTGGAGGCTGCTGTTGAAAAGTGTCAGTACTGTGATAAAGTCTTCCCGTTCTTAATTTCACTGCTAACAAATTATGTTTGCACATTGAAAGATACATAATTCACAGAAAGATGTGCTTTTGTCTAGCAAGAGTAAAGGGCTGCAAATAGATAGAGGGAAATACTTACAGACTGAGAAGTGCATTTCAAGGCGCTCCAACCAAATCACCTAGCTTTGTATTTTTCTAGTGAAGTGTCTGCAGGGTAAGATTTGGCACCTGGCTTTCCTAAGCAGCTGCTCGTTTGCAGCTGCCCATGAAATGAGCCTTTGTAGTGGCTCAAAAAAAAAGTGGCCAAGATTAGAGGATTTCTGTGAAAAGCCAGAAAATTACTTAATTTCCTCATGAGACAGGAAAGGACAGTAAGCATAATGATACAAATACCTCTCAGTTTATTCTGAAATGAACAGCTTATATCTTAATCGAAGAACCATGAGCATTTCAGATGACATGTAATACAGAAATTAATAACAGTTGCTGTTCAGGACCCAGTTTCCTACATTGACCTTGTTTTAGCAAATTCACTTCAGGTACAAAGGTCCTTTGTTTTCTCCCTTGGTATTTCCATAGTGCACTACTTCATCCCTGGATAATTCTCAAATGATAGGATGTGTAAGTCTAGGTGTGGATGACAAGGTCCAGTCTATTAAGTCCAGTTATTATCCATGTCTAACATAAATCATTATCACACACATGGTGTTTCTGGATCCCAATCCTACTGAAATTCAGGCTCATAGTGTGGATGTTATTTTGTAGCTCGAGAATCTTGTTCAGAGGGGTTCCTCAATCAAAGCAGAGATATTTAAGGGTAATACTATCTAGAAAGTTAAGTGAACAGTTTCTTCTTCCCATCTGTATGCAGCAAAAATATGTGGTTATGACTTCTGAGTTATGTCTGTCCTAGAAATTAAGACACACAGCAATAAAAGCTGTTAATAAATAAAAAATAAGGTTTTATCTTGCATCTGACCCCACATACCATTGTGATGGTTTAGGAAGTCCTGAATGAACCTTAGCAGATCATCTTCCAGGCAGAAAGTTTACCTCAGGAAGAGGTAATTTTGAACGAGAACCAGGATCAAAGGTGGGAGCAGTTAGCTTTGCATGCAGTAGTGATTTGTAGCTGTCCTGAAGCACAGCAGTGCCCTTCCCTGCAGGTTACACCTTCTCATGTCAGGTCTAGTCTCCACTAATGAGGCCTTCAAAAAATTCATGTCACTCTTCGCAAGAACAGAGGTGTAAACCAACCTGGCCAAATGCCAGCACAGACAGTAACTTTTTATTGATGAAACTGCACTGAACTTACAGCATGTTTAATCATTACCTGACTTAAAGGCAGTGTATCTTTGAACGATGTTGAAGTTCCTGTCACATTCAGCACTAGAAGTGGCATCTTAGTTGTTTAAAGAAGCAATTTCACTGAGCTAAGCAATAAAGTACCAAAACCACCCAAGGGCTTCAATGGAATCAGCATAAAAACTGTATGAAGCTGAAAAGCAGAGGGTAATTTATGAAAGCAGAATAATTATCAGAGATAAGATTCTATTAAGGGCATAGGAGCAAAGCATCGCGACTCTTACAGGAAATTGCAAGACTGCTTTTGATGACCAGAACATCTTAGGACTTTTGTTCTGTATTTCTGGAAATATGGGAACTCTGGCAGAGTGGCAGCTGTTGGGTGCCACATCCACTGGTCGAGATAAAGAAGCAGAGTGATTCCTTTGATACAAAGACATTGAAAAGATGGAGAGAAACCATGCACACAAAATAGCTTATGTACCTTGCCTCTGGTGATTCTTCAAAATGCATCCTAGGTGGATTAATCAGTGCTAAAAGAAATATCCAGCAGAATAAAAATTGCTGTGATGTGTCCAGACTTCTCTTCAGGGAAAGTGTATTTTGGTTGTGGGCCATGTCTCTTGATTTGTCTGTGGAGTTACAGGATCAGCTATTATTAAGCACTGCTAGAAGATGAAAAGCTCAGGTTGTAAGTTGGGAGCTTGGATTTGACAGGAGGAGGAGTGGCAGGTTTCTGGATTTCTGGAGCCAGTTTTCAGCAGCATCTGGAGTAGGTCATTAAATTTATTCCATGTGGACAGCTGTTTGCATCAGCCTAACAGCAATGACTCTGTCTCTGTGGTTTTGTACACCTGACTGAAATATGCTTCTGTTAAGTATTACCTGATAGCATTGAGGACTTCATGTTCTAAGACTACTGGAAGATGTTATCCTTTACCCTCCTCCTGGTGGAGCCATATGTTTTATGCATCATTTTGATGAATCAATATGTACAGACCAGCATCTCTAACATGACTCTAATTCAAACATCAATATGGGCCACATTCTCATTTGGTACAAGAGGGTGCAGCTCTGTTGACTTCGGCAAAGTCATCCCCTCTTCTTCCCAAAGCAGCACCCAGCCTTTCAGGTAGACTGGCATCCAAAGCCAGAGCAGTCTGACTCAGCCCTAGTGCGTCTTGATCCAGAGCTCACCTGTCAAATAGTAACAAAACCCAGCGAGCACACACGTATGGCATCCCTGGGCAGTGTTGTGTGCTCAGCCAGGTGGCATTAAAGATGATCTGCCATCAGCTAGGAAAAGCACATTTGTTACACATTTGTTGATAACTCCTTTCCTTGTTCACTTATGTTATTTCTGTCCTATTTTTTTCAGTAACAAAATCTGATGGAAACAAATCATCTCCAAATGAAAGTCATACTGTATTATAACAGTATTACCGCTGTAGGTAATAACTCCAGTGCATAAACATTGATTTTATTATTTTTATTTTTTTCCCCTCAAATAAAAGGTAGCTCAGGCTGTGAGAAAAATACTGTAGAGCCTTTTATCTCCTAGTTAAGTTACTAGACCAGCACTAAGGGATGTCTGTTCTTGCCATCTGATAAATGATTTATAGTTTGCAGAAAGCCAGCTGGTGATCTCTTTGCATTTCTACAAATGTAGCAATTGCTTCAGAAAAAATTGTATTAAATGGGTCTCTAATAGGTAGCCTTGCAAGGAATGAGACTTGATGCAGAGGTCAAACTCTCCTGTCATCTTGAGGTTGTGATGGGGTAAATTGATCATGGTCTGATTTGGAGCAAGCACTGTATGTATTTATGTTTCACTAGGAAACAAGCTTGAGAAAAGCCAGGTGGCAATGGCGAAAGCAGCTCATAGGGGTGTTAATTTATTGTTCACATCTCTTATGGAAGTGGAAAGACTTGTTATAAAGATCCAGCTATTCCAGATACAGATAAAATTTTTAAGTTGTTAAGCTTGATCAAAGTTCAGAAGTTTGGGAATACTGAATTAAGATTGCAAGCTAAAATATAGTCTCACTGTGTATCATGAGATATATATATATAGGATAAACTGAACTGGGATATCTCATTCTGTTTGCGCTCAGTCAGACACATCCACCTCTGCATCCTCCCTTAGAGTCCATAGAGCAATTCCAGCCAGATGTGCCAACTCTTCGTTTGCGGTCCTTTGACATGGCTTTGTTGTTAGTCTGCTTTGCATTTGATGGAACAAGCTACACGTGCCGAGAATCAGTTCAGTTCCTCTTCAAGTCTTTGCTTGTTTGTTGCTGTTTGTCCATTTTCTACAATTTCGTTCTGCACCAGGGTCATAACAAGAAATTTATGCCATGGTAAGCTTAATGTCATGCTTCCAGGTTGTCAAGTAAAAAGAAGGTCATCACAGAAGGAAAGGAGAAGTTGGTAAAGGCAGAATCTCATTCTTTATAACAGGGTTACAAAGATGTTAGTTTTCATGATTATTTTCTCTATGCAACACTAAAATACAAGCAGTTCTGCTTGATGACCATTCTGTGAAGGGATTCAGGAAGGCAGCTGGGGGAAAAACGCCTATATCACACACCCTCGTAACAAATCTGTGTTTGCATTTTATTTTTTGCTGCTTTTCTTTGATGTAAAGTGAAATTGTATAGACTGAAAGCACCAGTTGCTTTGTGCATGGGAAACAGAACTGAGGAAATGCAGAGTAGGTCTTGCCAAGAAAGTTCCATTTTTAAGAATTATTCCAGACGAGCTTGCAGAGATATCTAAGTCTCGTTTCTGTAAATTTGATCGATTATGTGTCATATTGTGACTGCATGTTGAAGCTTTTCACATGTTGCCCACTGCCTATATTTAGGGGCATACAGAGAATCCAGTCTTTCTGGTTTCATTGTTTATCCTGGAATAGACTTGATTTGGGGAAGTTGGCTCCCTGTAATGTAGCCAGCCTGGACCTTCCATGGAAGTGTGTCTTAGGCCATCTTAAAATAAAAACCTAATTAAACAAGAGCTGTTACAGAATCACAGTTCATAGAACCTACAAGTGGAAGCAAGAAAAAAGAATAAGAAATCCTGCTAAGTGGTCTATGAGAAGGCTGAATCCAAACACATTCTGAACTGAGCAATGGGGTCCTGTTCCCTTATCTGCCTATACAAGTTACAGAGAAAGAAGGATTTGCCGAGAAAGAAACACCTTCAGAAGACAGGACTTGTTGTGGAGGTTGCTCAGGGGAGCATCTTTCCTCTAACTAGCTGGCATGCTGCTCAGGTAGAGGTTCTCTCTGCAAGCAGTGGGTCAGCTCAGCAGCAAAGGAAAGTTTAATACTGCCCGCAGGGTAAGGAGGAATCTGCCTTTTGCTGTGTCTTGAGTAAGGACTTGGTCCATGCTGGCAGGAGGCTGGATGCAAGCTCTCCATGCAGGAGGAAGCAGAAGCAGGGAGGGTACAGCTGTATCTAGTTTTTTCTTTTAAATGGTTGGGGATAAATGTAATTACAGGAGTCCTCCTAAGGGCAGCTTCAGATTCCTTGTCCTCAGCCAGTTAGTGACAAAGTTACTCCTCTGGAGTGTCATTTCCCATGGATTATTGCCATGCTGAGATATGCCAAGAGGACATGGCTGAGACCAGAATCCAGTTATGATGAGAAGGTAGACCAAGACTTTGATCCAAGGGAAAGAATCAAAATCATTCTGATTGGAAAAGACCTTGAAGGTCATCAGATCCAGCTGTTAACCCAGCACTGCCGGGTCACCACTAAACCCTGTCCCTCAGCACCACAGCTCCATGGCTTTAAACCCCAACCAGGGATGGGGAGTCCACCACTGTCCTGGGCAGCCTGCTAATATGAGGAATTAGTGAAGAAAGAGTTGTGTGAAAGGTCAGAGATCTTTGATCAGCTCATGAACATTGTATTAACTCAAGAGAAAAAATCAAAGATATTAATTCTTGTGAAAGGAAAGAGCAGCAGCCCATGAGGAATGTAAGACTAAGTAGCCTCTGCATTGTGTGTGCAGGTGAATGTCAAGCAACACAAGGGCCTGAAAATTCCAGTATGGCTGAAGTAGGCGTGATTAAACTTCATGGCTGAGATCATTGAAATCAACAACAAAACCCCCTGTTCTACAGATCTGTTGCCAGTTTTTTTTGATGAGAACCCAGAGGTCATTCTTTTTGTCTCTGCTGTGTTCCAAATGGTGGAGTTGAGGAGCTCAGAAGAGGGGCTGCACACCTAGACAGTCTTTTTATGTCCCTCATTCCATTTTAATATTTCTCATTTTCCAGCGAGGAAGCAAATGTGCTGTGCAGGCAAACTGAAAGTGAACATGTGCACGAGTGTTTGTACTTGACTCTTGGAAAAACGCCTTTCAAAAATGGAAACAAGCATCGAAGTGAGGCTGTAAAGAAAGGAGAAGGGAGAGTGAGGAAGTAGTGGAACACCTGATATTGGGACCTTTTATTAAGGAATATGTAAAAACACTTTCCCCGTAGACTAATTGGTTCAACCATTGGACTTGCCATACTCTTTGATCACTGTGTTGTATCAGCTTTGGAACTAATGCTTCAGAGATATCCAGCACAGGTGATGTTACCAGAACTAGAGACACCCTTCCAAACGCCTCTTGCATAATGAAAGGATTGCACCAAATACACATTAAGAAAAGGACTACAACACAGAATAGGCAGCAGGTCTTGCCAGCTGCTTCCCCAACCTCTGTTCTTCCCCTTCTTCACCCTGAGTAGAGGCAGTGGCTTATTAACCTTCAGCTGGTGTCCCACACCAAGGGCTGGAAGGGCAGGCAGGGGTTTGTCACTCCTTTGTTAAAGCTGCTGCCAGAAAGCTGCTCCTGCACCTTTCAGTTGCTACCTGTTGTCAGAGAAAAGTGTCAGAGAAAGGAAGCAGCTGCTTGGTTACCTTCTGCCTCATCCTTGGCAGGAGGGGGGGGACGGGACACATTTACTATGATGTTTTTCTACCCTTGAAAAAATAAGTTTCTCTGTTTCTCTACATGTCAAAATTGGACTTTTTATCCACTACCATACATAGAAACATGATATTTCTGTTTGCAATTCCAATTTCATAGCTGAGCAGGATCTGCAGAGACAGAGAATTCTAATAAAATTGCAGAAACATTTAATGCAATGACTGGCAGATGGCAAAAGGGTTTGTGGCAGCTCCATTTTTCTGATTATGTTAACAAAACATGGCATGTGCTTTTCTAATGCATAGACAATGGTTTCATTTACAATTTAAATCTGATGGCTGCAATGCTCATTAGATGACTTTTTTTGTGGAGAATGTGTTTACCACCCGAATGATCTAATAATACCAAAACAGTTATTTTTCTTCCTCTGAATTTACATTCCAGGCTTGAAGTTTAACAAAGTTACATGGGGTAATTTTAAAAATAGTCTAAGTGCACCAATGCAGTTTTGGTAAATTATTTATGCATACTTGATTCAGCAATTAGAAGACAGTAGCTTATTTTGATCCACATTAAAAAGTCCTTTAAATAGCATTAGGTATTTCAGAGCACTAATGGGGATGGGGGGATAATACAGATAGTAACAGAAAAGATGAAGAATCTCTGCAGAAATAAAGTTATCAAAATTTGTTCCAAACAGTTTATTTATATGAAATTAGTTTGGAAGTCAGGACATTTGAATAAAATCTGCCCAGCTGGCTAACACCTCTTATCAGCCTCGTATCATGGGTCCCAGACCAAACATTCCCCAGTGCTTGAACTTCACTGTCTGAAGCCTGGCCTCGTCTGATGTGTCTTTTACACGTCTTGTCTGCTTTGCTGGAATCAGAGCCAAGTACAAACACTCGTGCACATGTTCACGTTCAGTTTGCCTGTATGTTCTCTCCAGTTCTGTTACCCAAAATGCCTCACTTTAAGCCAGGATTCTGATTATTAAGTGGGCAAAAGTATCAAAAGTCAGTGAGAGAGGAACTGGAGGAAGCACTGAAATTCAGGCTGCACTGATCCAGTCGGGGTCAGGCAAACACAGACCTTGGAGAAAACATATTTCAGTTGTTTTTTGTTTGGTTTGTTGTTTGTTTGGTTTTTTTTCCTTTTTCTTTTGGTTTCTCCAGCTGAATAAAGGCTCATTTTTAATGCAAGTTTAGAAACCAAGTGAAAATTACTTCAGCTGATTTTATCTGACCCCTGGTGAGCCTCAATCATTTCAGGTTACATGGGAATTATCATGTGATTTGCCATGTGATTTATTCCTATAAATTATCATCAGGTCTCTGGATGACTGAAAATGTGAAGATAGTCCTTGAGGCACAGTTTAATTGGTGGTGCTGAAAGTCTGTGTTCCGATCCCTTGCATTTCTAATCTCAACCTTTCTCCCTTTCGTTCCCAAATAACACCACTGCAGCTGTGGTGAGGCTGGCTAAAGTCTAGAGAATTATCTTACATTGCTAATTAGTGGCCATTTAGTAATGGCACAGAGGAGATAAGGGAAATTTTCTTACTTTTATTCAATCTGGCCTCTCATCCTAAGCTTACACGTCTGACTTCACTTCCTAGCACTGCCAGGTCTTACATGAAAAGCATATGAAACTAGATGAATTGCAGTTACCAAGGAAATGCCTTCCTGAAAACAGGTCCCACAACACCACTGACCACTGATGCCAGCCAAATAGAAGTGGGAACCACCAGCCATGATCCCCAGGGCCTCATCATCACTCTCCAAGCCAGGGCTATTTCAGTGCACCCCTGCTCCCTTGGTTTGCCAGCAGGGCCATGCTGGAGTCACACAGTAGTAGATGTATCTTTTGATCCCATCCTCAATCCTCCCCACCTTTCTCTTTCCCCATGTGACACTGTCAGACGACTCTTCCTTTCTCATCTGTAATCACTGTTCGGTTCCCTTCCGTGCCTGCCTCCCCTCATTATGGAGCAGTCTTCCCGCTGTCCTTCCAGCCACCAAAGTGCAGCAGACAGGGCTAGCTCCTGTGACACTTTGGTCTCTCACTGAGCACAGATCAAGCTGATGCTTCTCTGTCTCTCCTGGCCTCTGCATGTCATCCAGGAAAGTAGTTATCTAAAAATTGCACCTTCTAATTCAACAAATCTGCTCCCTGTGGAGGAAATTTAGGGGTGTGTTGCAGCAATTTATAGCAGTGGTTGAGGAGGAAAGCTAGCAGAGGGGCATAAGCAAAATAGGCTCGAATGCTCCAAGGCAAAAAGCCAACCCTGACTGATGTGGAATCTGTATAAGCCGTTTTACACCTCTGCCACCCCTCCATGGGAGTCAGTCCTTCACAGAGTGTGAAATATCAGGAATTAGTGGTTGAAGTGTTGATACAAGCTAACCATGCTCCAGTGCCAGAAGCTGCCCACCCAGGCTGCCTCGACTCAGAGGACCATGGTGTCCCCTCTTTTGAAGGCTGTGCTGAGCACAAGCACAAGGAGACTTGCCTTTTGGGCTGCTAAGTCCTATCGCTGCAGTGACTTGTGTGCATTTTTCTACTTGCATTACTCAAGTGAAGAGGTGGGAAGAAAGTCATCTGTGATCTCAGTGGCATCATGCATTTGCAGAAAACAAGGGACAGAGAAATTTGGTCTCTGGGATTACTGGTCCTGATTTCATCATCTGTGATGGTAGGTTTTTGGTGAACTGGGGAAATACAGGCCTACCAGCCAACTGAAAACAGCCAGGAAAGCTTCTGACTTGGGAACTGAGCAGTTCTGAGAGAGAGCAGGGATGAAATCACAGAATCCCAGCATGGTAAGGGTTGGAAGAGATCTCTGCAGATCTCTCTTTTCATCCAATCCCCCTGCTCCAGCAAGGTCACCCAGAGCAGGGGGCCCAGGATCGCATTGTCCAGGTGGGTCTTGAAAGTCTCCAGAGAAGGAGACTCCACAACCTCTCTGGGCAGCCTGGGCCAGGCTCTGCCACCCTCACAGCAAACAATTTTCTCCTCCTCTTCAGATGGAACCTCCTGGGTTCCAGTTTGTGCCTGTTACCCCTTGTCCTGTGTCTGGGCACCACTGGAAAGAGTCTGGCTCCATCCTCTTGGCACCTGCCCTTTAGTTGTTGATCAGCATTGATCAGATCCCCCTCTGATTCTGCTCTTCTCCAGGCTAAAAAGTCCCAGGGTTCTCAGACTTTCCTTGGCACAAAGATGCTCCAGTCCCCCCATCATCTTTGTAGTCTCTGCTCAACTCTCTCCAGTAGTTCCTTGTCTCTTTTGAACTGGGGAGCCCAGAACTGGATGTGCTGCTCAAGATGTGGCCTCACTGGAGCTGAGTAGAAGGGGAGAACCTCCCTCAACCTGGCCGCACACTTCTTTATGAACACCAGGAGACCACTGGCCTTCTTGACCACGACAGCATGTTGCTGGCTCATGGCAAACTTGTTTTCCACCAGGACTCCCAGGTCCCTCTCCACAGAGCTGCTTTCCAGCAGGTGAACCCCTGACCTGTACTGGTGCAGGGGATTGTTCCTTTCTGGACTAAGGACCCTACACTTGCACCTGTTGAATTTAATTTGGTTCCTTTCTGCCCAGCTTTCCAGCCTGTCCAGGTCATGGAAGAGGGATGTGATACCATAGTGCTATTTCTAGAGTTGCTTTTCAGAGTAGGAAAAACCTGACATTTAAAATGGACACAGCCTGACTTTAAAGTGACATCCAAATCTTGTAGCTTTGAAGAACTCTTTCAAATGGTGTTTCAGAAAAGATTGTGAACTGATATTGCAGATTTCCACTGTGCACTGGGAAACAATGAGCTAAATACCAGCAGCACAGCGACTTGGTGGCTAAATGTTGCAGCTCACACATAGCACAGGATAGCTGATCCTGCTTTTTCCTGAAAGGGGAGTTTTATAATATCTCTCAGTAAAAAAAAAAAAAAAGGGGGGGGAAATAGGATGCGCCTGTGCTAAACATGAAGGGCTTTTTCACTGAGGATAAGTTTGTAACTTTCTTTATCTTTCAAACTGATGAAAATTGGTTGCAACATGTGATACAAAATTGTATCCAGTTGACATGTATGAGAGGGTTACATAATCTTAAAAATACTGCGATCTGATTTTCTAGAACTTCCAGCCAGAAAAAGCCCAACACAAATAAAAAATGACTGAAGCACTTTCTGTCACAAACTTTTATTTTCACCTTTTTTTCTGTGCTGTTTTTCTTTCTGTTTCGTCTTGTGGGGTTTGTTTTTTTGGTTGATTGGGTGTTGGGTTTTTTTCTCTCATAGCATTAACAGGACTAGAAATATCACTGGACTTTTTTTTATGGACTTTTCATTGTTGTCAGACTGACAGTTTTAGATATCCCTGAGCTCTTCTGAAAGTGAACTGAGGCAAACCTTTTGAACTCACCTTATCATTGTGCATAAAGTGGTACAAACACTTCCTGGTTCCAGAGACTGTCATATTTTAAGCTGTGGAGTTAGTATTTTCCCCAGCCTCTCCAAGGTAAGGCTAGAGTAAGAATACTCTTGATTTTCATTCTTTTTAGGAGTTTACCTTCCTCCTAGACAACTTGTGCTTATCAGCCTTGCCTGTAGGATGTTATTAGCAAAGCTTCTGACCATACCTATCTCGATGTAGCACTTCTGTAGCATTTACCCTCAGGCAGTGTCTAAAGATGAGTTTTCTCCAGCTCTGAAATATTTTATGGCTTTTCTTAAGGGAGGGGGAACACGATTTTGAAATGTATTGTTTTCATCTTATGCAAAGTTCACCCTGACAGTCGGCTGGTAAGGATCAAAGCTTCATATGGCACGTTGAAAGGTCAAAGCCCGTATTAAATTGTGCACTGAGAAATCAAAGCTTTGTAATTTACAGGCAATAGCTCAGAAATTCATACTTGAGGGGCAGGGTCAAAGGAAAGCTCTTATCCCTCTTAATTCAGTTGGCAGCCCAGTTCCTTTCTGTGTCATAGCAGTGCCTCCTGCTGCTGCTGCTCTCCTAAAAGTTTCAGGGCGTGTTGTGCTCCATGCTCTCCATCTGTCTCCTGCTATGGCACACCTGTTCCAGGGCTTCAGAAAAACCCACTTCTGGAAATGTTTGCCAGCAGTTTTTCTGTATCTCAACATCCTCTTGGTAACATGGATGAAAAACTGTCCTTTCTGTGAAGTTTGTGAAGACTGTGTTTGCAGATAAGCCATTGCCTTCTTTGAGGTCTCTTTGTGAAAGAGCCCAACAATACATTTTCTGATCCGTGTATACAATAAGTATATTATAAATGATAGCAATTCAAAATTGAAAATCTCATTTCTAAGGAATACTAATTTGCTTCAAAAATCAGCCTTGAATAGTCTTACCTCACTGGAGTGTAATATTTTGAGAGCATAATGGCTTCCTGCAGCCTTGCTGACACGGAAGAGTTACATCACTCCATATCCCATGTGAATAGCTTTGGTTTATAACTGATTTATATGGATTTATCTCAGTTCAGTTATTGAATTAAATGGATCTGTAAAGGATTTGTATTACTTTTAACTACATCAGTTTAAAAAATAACCTGAATTAAACTTGGGCAACATGCTTATGTAGAGCAAGCCTAGGAAAAGGAAAGTCAACTTTTTTATTTACTCTTCTTGAAGCTTCGGTCTTACCTCACTTTCATATACTCTTGTGTCCGTGAAGAATGATTTTAAAGTGTTCATGGAGACATAGAGTAAAAGAGATCAGAAACAGTCTGTTTTCCAGATGCTCTCTCTCTCACTGTTGTTTTTAGTGATAAAGGTAGTGCTTATGAATGCAAAGGTTTAGTGATGACCTGGTTAGAGCCACACTGGGGAAGTGAACATGTGTCGTCTTCCTCAGTCACCCTCAGCAATGCTGAGCAAAGCTTGAATGAGCTGGGGTTATTTAGCCTGAGGAGGAGGGCACTGAGCAAGACCTACTAATAGTCCTCCGAGACAGAAATGTCTGTTCTCTAAAGGACAGGAAGAGCTCATTCCCTTTTTTCTGTGGTGGAAGGGATGATGTCCCAGGTTTAAACTGTAGCAAGAAAGATTCTGGTTAGATGATCAGAAAAACCTCCTAATCCTAGGAAAAAGGAAGTACTGGAAAAGAAAGCTCAGGGACACTGCATCTTCTCCTACCTTAGAAGTCTATAAACATTATCAGAAGCATTGAAAACGAGGCACCAGTGTACTTTCTAAATGTTTAGGTTTTTTTCTGTTCTTGCTGTATGCTCAAAGTATTGCTTGTCTCCTGTTTATGCTTCTAATACTTGGGAAAGGTAGTTTTCTTCATTCCAAAATGACCACCCACAACTCAGCTCCTGCAGCATTAAGGAGAAGCAAAATTTATTTAACCTGGTCTGTGAAAAAGAAGAAATATAAAAGGAAGAAAGGCAACCCCCCTTCTCTGTCTAGGCAAGACATTTCTTCCATTTCTTCCTTTTAAATATACTGCAAGATTTTATTGTGTCACCTGAGCCTAAAGAATTAGACTGTCCTTTTTATCTTTTCAAAGTTTCCATGATCTATCTGGAGGAAAATGCTGTGTGACTGTGCATACAGAGATACCCTGTGTGTGCAGGCTAGTTCTCATATAGAGTTTCATGTAGAACACACTATAGATTTTCTTTAGATTTACTGCGCCAGTCATACTGAGTAGGAAGATACCAACTGGCACGATCAAACACAGAGAATTTTCATGGATAACTGATGTGTGCTGGTATATTTTACCCCTTCTGCAAGGAGGAGGGAAGAAATTCCAGATAGAGAATGGACAATACATGAAACAACAATCCTCTTATTTCTGTAATATAAATTCCCCTACTGAAATAGTTCAACCACTCAGGGAAATACAGGAAGAAAACTGAATAATTTAAGAACCCCATATGTCTGGAGTATAAAGGAGCTATCAAGGTGAGCTACCAGGATTCTGTCAGGTCTGGGAGTAATTCCTACACATCTTCTCAGCAGCCTCCTAATGTCCACGAGTCATTTATGGGAGCTGTGTGGAGGCAGCCAGTCAGCATGGCCAACTGGTACCCCACTTCTGCAGTGAGAAGCTATTCAGGCTCCTGCAGAGTGCTGAACCCAGCAGGATTTCTCAGGCCGAGGCTGCTCTGTCAGAAAGCAGAAATGCCCCCACAAATCTTTTTTTACGCCAGCACCGTATTCCATGGGGTATAATGAATTATTAGCAGGCAGTTTGAGCTGTGTAGTCCAACGGCAGAGTAACTGATGATTCATCTGCTCAGGCAGGCAGTGCTCAGTCACTGCCCAAACTGGGTGCCGGGCAGCAGTTAGCTCAGGAATGAGTGCATTCAGAAGAGCGTGACCAGCAGGTTGAGGCAGGTTCTCCTCGCCCTCCACTCTACGTAGCAGGGAGAGCAGAGGACGAGTTACGCCTCAGTGTGACCTGCAGCACTCAGCACACATGCAGCAGAACACATGCACGAATCCTCCTGATCTGTGCTCATATGTTGTAAACAAACCATACTGCTTTTCCCCTCTTCAGAAATAAACCACTGATCTTTTGCCTTGTTGGGAATAGTGGCACTTTCCTTCGTATTTTTGGAGCTTTCAGAGTTCCGTGGCAGAGCATCCTATCACCAGTGTTGAGCTGTGCACTTACTATACAACGTCTTGCATATGCATGCAACAAAATGTCAAGGTGCTTCATGGGATATAATAGGAAAAAGGTTTTAGGCACAACAGGATCATTTTGAATGTAGTGTCCTCTGTGCTCATCCTCACACTGCTCATTGAGATTAATGCAGCTTTTATTGAGTATAAATTACATTTGGAAACAAATGATTGTCTACCAAGGATTTCACAGTTGTCACTAACCACACCGATGAACAGAAAGCAGCAGGGGAGCACCGTCAGGAAAATCACCTTCTCTGTGAGCTGTAGAGGGCCCATGGGACAAACAGATGGGTAGTTTTGACTGAATTAGGCAGAAGAGAGTAGTGAGCTCAAAGACTAAACACTTTATTTGGATATTAAACTTACGGTTCCGCTATTTGCCCCGTTCCTGTAGGAAGAGCATGCTTTGGGTGAAACACGGTGACACTGGTAGTCACCTGTGCTGTTTCAGTGTCACAGCAGGGAAGCCAAGTACAACGTGGATGCTCAAATTTGAAACAACCACCCCCCCCCAATCCTTCCTCAGCAAGATTTGAAACCTCCTGAAGTGAGAAGAAAAGCCTGCAAGCTGCTACCTATGCCTTGCCCACCTGCAGTTAAACAAAGCTCTATCCCCCTGAGGTTGTCCAGACACCGTTATTGTTTCTGGATAAAGCACATTTGCAAATACACTGCAAGTTTTTATTTTTTCAGAAAATAGGAGGCATGGTTCCAATAACTATGTGGTAATACCAAGCATGTTTTTCCATTAACAGATAGAAATAATGGAGCAGAGGATGGAAGGGATTTGTGTATGCAGTCATTTAGAAAATAATTTCAGGGTGCATTCTTCTCAGTGATCTCAGCTTAAATAGGCTCAGGAGCCAAAGGATTTAGCTCAGAGGTGCAGTTAACGAGCATTCCTCAAGATATTATGCCAGACTGCAGTGCCTGCCAATTAACTATTATCAACTGGGAAAAGGAAATAAGCTTCCATTTTATCTAGTGATTGAACTCAGGGACTGAAGCAACTATTTTTATTGCTGTAGTTATGTGAATAATATCAATATAAACCAGTCAAAGTGAAGAAAATTATCTCTCCATTATCAGTCACCAACTGTACAATGTCCCTGGTTTTTAACATCTGACTCAATCCTCTTTCACTATTGCAAACATGAACTAGATACTGATTGATTTTAAAAATGAATGTGCTACGATTCAATAATAGCTGCAGGGCAGTGAATCAAAGCTACTCCTGTGCTTGTGACTGTCTCTGTAGCGGCTGGATCCCTACGAAGAGGATATGAGCTCTAGTAATGCACAGCTGATCCACTTTTTGTGTGGTTCTCTCTCTCTGTGTACATCCCAAACTCACCCTCATCAAATCTGATTTCATATGGTAAACAAAGGCTGCAGTTGAGCAGCATGATGCTTTGCCTGTCTTGATGAACTGATACATGAGAGTTTGTAGCATGTGCATATAGCCAGAGAGTAGTAAAGCTGCTGATCAGGGTAGGAAGATCACCAAGCCTCCATGAGACCAGCATCTTTTGGGACAGAAAATACCCTCCAAACGTACATTTTTTCCCCACTAATAAGGCAGAAAACTTTGTGTTCCTCATGACAGAAAAGGCTTTCAGAACAATAAGAGTGGACCTTAAATTACAGGCTTTTTCCTGCTTTTCAGCACAGTATGTCCATGTGCAATTTCTCCGTAGCAGCCCTGTGTCACTTCCTTTAAAATAACAGGCTGGAGCTGCTCTTTGAAATGGTCCAGCCTTTCAGAAAGGCAAAGGTACAGGCTGCTGCTTCTCCCTGACCTTTCCAGTGTGAACCTGCCTTGCTCCACCACGTCCCATCTCAACAAGCACTGTAGGACCAAGTCTCCAGCAATTGAACTGGGAACTGGTCCTAAGTCATCTGCATGCAGCGTGAAATAAATTGGATGGGGAAGACTATTGCTGCATTTTCTTTCTGTTTTCCAAAGGAACTGGCAAGAATAGCCCCTGTGTTTCTTTCAGTGGACACAGTTCAGTTCTGAATCCACCAAAGTTACTCCCCTTGTGACAGGACTGAATTTAGCCCCAGAATAAACTTGCTTCTACTTTGCATTCAATCAGATATATTATGACTTTTAACACTTGCACATAAAAATGAATTACACCTGTTTGACTTTTTGTTGATTCACATACTCCACACAAGTGTAAAGAAAAAACATCCATTTCTGTGCTTTGTGTGTGTGGCTCTTTAGCTCCACTGTCTGGTAGTGACTTAAAATGCTATAAAGACATATAAAATGATTTATTTTCTGATCTAAGTAAGATGTCACTGTTATGCTCCACATGACAGGGGGGGTTTAAGGTTCCTGGATGGTATAGCTGTCTGTCAGATATAGTAGATGAAAAAGGTGTATTGATGTTAAATGCTTGTTTACTCTTGAATTAAGCATGTTTAGTATTTTGTTATATTAATTAGAAATTACCTTTGGTTTTAGAACTCAGTTCTATTACTTCCAGGATTCTTTTGTATTACAAATCAAAATCCTGTATTGCTCTACTGAAGGATAGGAACATCCTGAAACTTAAGACTTGATGCCCTTTAAGTATTGCCTTGGCCTCCCTTTCATTCTCTGTTCTTATCATCACAAGCCTCTAAATAAGCAGTTTGCAAGAAATAATTGCATCCATTATGTTCCCTTTTCCATCCTCCTGTTGTTAAACTTCTTTTGATGAGGCTGTGAGTTTATTTATGTTATTTTTTGAGTGCTTGCCCTAAGCAAACGCCAGTCTGTGCGCTGGGAGGTGGGAAGGGAGGCAGGCAGCAGAAGAAAGGTTTTAACTTTTTTCCACAGAGAGGGTGTTCAAGGTATCATGGTAAGTACCCTGGTACACACAGTTAGTTGGGTGGGCAGGCAGAAAATGATGGCGTGAGCACCCAGCTGTGTCCTGAGAAGCACATTTTCTTTCAAACCAGCACTGCTGACATCGAAAGCAGGGCTAGGCAGCTACATAGTCTTTCCTGTAGAAAAGACTAAGTACAGTCAAAGCTGAAGCCTGCCCTGGTGACTTCCTTTGATCAGAGAACCTTAGGAAAAGTCATAGTCTGAGCTTGATTGACATGCACTCGGTGTAACAGCTCCGATCCACAGACAGCACAAAATCATCACCTGCCTTCGTGCAGCACTTGCCACAGTCCTCTTCAGGATCTGCAAAGAGGACCCGGGCTTTTCAGAATGACCCCCCAGTTCCTCTGAAATCTGGTGAATGGAGAGTAACCTTTAGAAAAGATTTCTAAAATGAACATAAAAGGCAAATATACAATCAAGCATGTGATTTTACCCCTTGTATCTTTGTCAGCCCCCTACTCCCATGTCACTCTTCCCATCACCTTGGCTCATGAACTTTAGGTATGCTAAGTCTAAACACATTGGAAGGCTTCAGCTGAATGACACAAACGTATCTTCATATACTGGATTACATTATTTTCTATAGTTCAATAAAAAGAGGAACTAAATGAAATGTGACAAAGAGGCCATCTGTGAATTAAAACAATTGGAAGTAATTCTTCTGGTATTTTCATAGCCGATCTTCCAGTCGTGGTTTGAGAGAGAACAGAACTAATTCTGTTCAGTGATTTTACTTTCAGCTCAGCTCTTCTAACCGACTGCACTGTCTGCAGTCAGCAGCGTTTTCCCAGGCAGTGTCTGCTGCTGGCAGTGATAACACCCCATGGTCAGAGTT